>LJZU01000085.1:0-135031 GCA_001513805.1 Davidsoniella virescens
GGGGGGGGGGGGGGGCAAGGTTAACTAGCTATAGGCATACCATTATTCTACTTACTGAATATGTATGTACAAGCATTCCTAAGAGAGACAATAAAGACCAATCTATTTGACCTACAGCTCTCTTTTCTTTGCCCAACTTAAAAAACGATCAGCAAAGACTAGGATAAGGATGACGTCGGGTTTAGAAATGCATGGGTACGTGTTATACCCAACTGATTCTTTTTAATCCTCGGATAGTTGACCAAATGTATAGAAAGCGCCAAAAACAAAGTAAAAAAGCTTTGTCACCAAGCAAAAAGAGTAATGAAATATCTTCAAACTTCCATTCTAGTAAATCCCATCATGTCACCATGTGATAATATACATACATACAGCGTGTTGCCTCGTCTAAGCAATCCACGCTGGTCAGGAAGCAGCGGATACTTGGCCGTCTTTCGGGAACAAGGTCTGAAGAAGAACAAGAACACGAATAAGTTGTGTCTTTGCTTTGAATTACGACTTGCTTGGCTATGAGGTGGTTTTTCTAGTCGGTTCCAGCCTACCTGCTCCACGAGCTTCTTCTATCTGGTGGTGCCTTGAAACAGCGCCTCTGGAGCTGGCGATGATGCTCTAGGTTTTTACGGAGCATGAGACAAGGTATCCTATGTACATATGTATCTAAATGGGGACGGACAACATAGTGGAGAAAAGAAGACGCTGCCAAAGTAGCGGTAGACACTGCTGATTATCGTGAGACGAGTGTATTGGATCATCAACATGAACTATTGTAGCGCAGGCGAGGATAGGATATATACTTGTGCTTGGTATCGACTAGAGGGTGATAGGGCTCCCCATAGTAAACTAAGAAGAAGCTGAAGATGGTCGATCTGTTGCTCTCAGTGTCCAGTTCGAGTCTCTCGATGTCGATTCACGTGGAGACTATGGAGTGCTGGCACTATATCGGTCACAACTATGAGTATCAGAGTTGGTCAGCGGAGCCACTGACGGTGCGAGTATAGCAGACAACGAACGATGCGGTATGTTTCTAGCTCAAACGCAACAGAATTACAACCTCAGTAATATCGGCGTGGAGGTAGCCCGAGCTTTGTTCTTTCTTTGCTTGGCTTGACTAGCTACAGGGGTTTACAGAAACAAGTAACTCTATCTTTCTCACCGACCGAGTTAGAGAACAGACAAACTTCAAACATAAAGTCTTCTTTCTGTCAAGCTCAAGTCTTTCTCTGTAGGCAACAGCAAGCCTTAAGCAAGGCATTTATTGAAATCTTTGGGCTAGGAGCCGAATAGAGCCACAGAAAAAAAGATATGATCAAAAAAGGTGCCTTTCCCGTCATTGTCGACCCTTACGGAACGGATTCTCTTGAACAGCAAACAATCGTTCATTGTAGCCAATAGAATCCAAAGATGACTGGTTTTACATGGGTGAGATAAAATGATGAACAGTTCAGTCGTCTAAATCACAGGGCGAGTAGGTCACTTTGGGTTGTTGTTCTAGGTGGCGTGAAAACGCCGTTGTTGGTTTCTGATTTGGAGCGCATACGTGTTGTTAGGCTGGAAAGCCTCTTTTATTTTCAACAGCGGTAAAAATGCCAGGCTGGGCTGGGAAAAGAGAAGAGAAGAGAAGAACTAGGTGGGCATGCTGTAAAACAGCGTACCTGGTACAAGAGAGGCGGGTGGAATCTGGCAGGGAAACGCGGTAAAGGCTACCTGACTATGCGAATGTTAGTGTACCGTTCAGGTTCTGCGCTGTTCTTAGGAGGCTTCTAGCCTGTGCCCATGTAAAATCGAGGAGAACATGGAAATTAGCGACTTTCTTCTAGTTTCGACATGTGTAGATAGTGGCTGACCAAAATTGACCGTAATACATACCAATGGTGTAAGTGAAAAATACGCTATCTATACTAGTCCTTTTATTCTCTTCTCACCTTATCTTACTGGCCTAATATACAAACTCAGCTGCAATAAGTCTGTATGTTGTTGAAAAGACGATGAATGCATGTTTACATTACACTCATCATTTAGACGATGTGTCCGAAAATATCTGCTTATCTAGAGATACACATCTCACTCAGCCTTTCCTTTCAGCCTCACGTGGTCATCATTAGAGCAATCAGATGCAGTAGTTGCTCACCCGGAGTGTCCTATTCGATAGATGATACTTACATATGTTTTATGGGCTGACATCAGCAGTAATTGTCTACAATACGTGAATGATGTTTAAAAACACAGTAATTGCTAAGAAGCCACGGACACGGCTGCAAACCGACACGCGATTATCATCGCTCCTTCCGCTATTGTCGCCTGTTTCTATGCTTCAAGTGGACAATTACTGCACGAGACAAAGAAAAATGAAACAAAGTAAGAATGAGTTGAGCAAAGACATAATTTAAGAAGAGGCCATAGCTTCTTTGTCAGCATTGCTCGAGGTAGCTACTGCATTGGATGATCTAGCCCAGCTTGAACGACATGTCTCTTTCGGCCCCCGAAACTTTGGTGACGAACTTTTGGGACCCGAGTAAAGAAAGACAACTTGCATATACTCTGATTAATCGTCTGATTTTTTTGATTTTTTTTTGTTTTCTTTGTCATGATTCTCTTCTGTTCTTCATCATATAAGCCTTGCTTTATAATACTCTCGTATGCTATTCCACTCTTAGTGATGCTTCTCGCTCGTCCTATATAGCCAAGTCTGACGCCTTTATACAACATTCCTGATTTCGGATCTGTTGCCTCATTTTTTTCTTTCTGTCTTGGACTTTCTCTTTTACATACTTATATTGAAATGTTTTGTCTGTCAAATCTCTCCAATACCGCCTGTTCAGAAGGAGTTTCTATTGAAAGAGTAGCTGCATATATAGTTTAGCTATATGTAGACTCAGCCCTTTTTCTCCAGGGCTTTGGGGGACGTGTTGCGTTGCCGTTATTATTGTTGTCATGACCGTTTGCTTTTGTCTCTTGTCTTTTGTCTTTTCTTTTCATACGTAATATATCTCTCCGGCCTCATATTAAGCTGGGTTTTGTTTGAAGGGTACCGTCCCATCCGGACTGTGTCCCTGGTACAGGTGGCACAGATACATAGCTAGCAAGGAGGAGATTGTTCATGTTGTATAGTTACTAACATCTCTTTCATTTGTCTCTACATACATATTTTCTTTATATCAACTGTATACAATGCTACCAGTACGAGTCAACCTTAGATCGTCCACGCAAAGATACATCATCCCTGTTTAGGATCTGCTAGCCAAGCAGCAAGGAAGTTCCTGCTCTGGCACGTACGGAAGACGGTGAAGGCTCCAATAATCCTGGCCTCTCAACCCCAAGCCTTATCTATCTTGCTGCAATAGCGAATGGTCGATGGTCTGGGATCGTCGTTGTACCCTTCACCGCGTGATATAAACTAAGAGGCTGACTTTGCTACCAGAAGGGGCTATCGCTTCATGAGTCTAGCCGTCTTCTGTGTAAATTTTTTTTTTTTTTGGTATACATGGTTTGTCGTACCACGGGGGCTTTGTGGCTGGCCGTTTACTGTGTATAGTGGTGTATATGCAAACCCTTATTCTGTATTTATTATTCATCAAACCTTCAAAAAAAAATTTAAATAAAAGTCAATATTTGACGTAGACCTGTTATACAACATAGCAAGTTATTAAAAGAGAGATATTACAGGAATAAAATTATTGTAGATGGTCATATGATGTCTTTCTAACGCATCACTGACGCTACAACTATAGAAAATCTATATGAGAACCAATATTTACATATCTAGGCAGTGATACAAAACTTTCAATTTCTGCTGTGAAACATAGAAGAAAGCTACATAGAAACAGAATGACAAAGAAGAAGTCTTTGGCATAGGAAAAGCGAAAACCAAGAGCGGAATCAATAGAAAAACATTGGGAGATGGGCATTATACAGAAGATCATGCGGTAGGACTCTCTCGTCTGTTTAGATCAATGCAACCTCGAGATGAGTTTAGAACTGATATAATCCCTAGTCTTTGCCACATACGACGCCGCCTGCCTTTGATATTCGGGCGCGGGGTCTTTCTCAGATCCTCTACTTTGTTTCTACATGTTCATTTTGGATACAAATAACATGTAACAAATTGTTTTTATATCACTCAGCGTCAATGGTGGATCATTACATAGACTTCTGTCTTGACGTATTGTGGCTCAGTATTGCGGTGTGAGTAATAGTACATATCTGTAGATGGTAGTATGTATGTAGTAGATACTGGCCTCGAAAGATCACTTGACTTGTATGCTTCATATAGCATGCAAGTCTAGCTATAGTTGCTTAGTTACTATTATCTGCACCAGGTGGTCAGATGTTGATGTTGCACCCATGCTCATGATATCGTCATATTGTCGCTAGGTATATACATACATATATTGTACCATCTTGCTATCTGGCGTTGTCATTGTCAGGCCAAAAACCCTATGATTCCGCATATTTCTATATGTCTTACCCTCTCTTTGAGAATGATTGGCAGTGTAAAGCCAACTTGGATAACCGTGATACAATATACATAAGTTTTTCCTGTTATTTGACTGATTCATAACTTTGTAAATACAACTATGACATATATGTACTGATATTTGTATGTCAAGGACCCTGTTCTTTAGTTCTCATACATTAATCACACCTCATGCTGTCTAAAGGAGTCTATTAGTAGGAATGCCAATAATCACTAGGGGATGCCCCGATTTCGGGTTGAAAAACACTGTATGCAGTGTTTATTATACAGCTATAGATCTGTGGTGGCCAAAATGCAACATATATATATATACAGATAAATTCACAGCTAAGCGTTCCTTATTGATAGCGCTCGTCTACTAACATTAGTCGAATTTGACCCTTTTGCGTCACCTGACGAACTCTGGTTCCGAGGTGTAATGCTTCGTTTCTTTTCCTCTGCTTTTATTTTCTTCATGTCTGTACTTTGAGCGAGGACTACGACTCCTTTGGGCAGTTTGAATCATCATTGCTGTCATAACTTGGGTGCACCTGGTGGATTATGAAGCAGATCAATACAACTACAGATATACAAGTCATAGACCTTTTTCTTTTTCATCTACATATATTACTGTATATGTAGATCTTCAACAGAAGTGGTGAAACACCTCCGTTCCGTTTGAGGGACTTCAACCGAGCCGACGGACAAGGAACGGCAACAATGATAGCATTATTGGGATATTTTCAGGAGTTGAAGTCGAGTGCTCTCAGGACCAGACACGCTGGTATCCAAATCGGGCAGTCCTAACTATACATTCTTACATCTATAGTGAAGACGTGGTGCTAGAGGAAGCTTTCATCGCCATACCTGCCCACTATGAGAGTTTCCATTTCCTGGTTTAGGCGTAGTTCTCTCCTTTTCTGCTCTATCTACCGAATGTTTGGCTCTCGTTCCCGTGATTGCAACTGCTGATATGTTAAGCGGGGTGTATCATTAGTGGGTTGACAGCTCATGAGTACAAAGCTCGCAGACCTCGAGTAGCCCGAGAGCTTAATAATTACTACATAAGAAGTCTGCCGACCCGTGAGCCGAGAATTTCGATAGGAACAGTAAGAAAAGAGAAAACCGAAAACTAAGAGTCCATCTCGAGACCAGAATATGGCTGTAGAAATTCCGCCATTGAGCTCTTAGCGAAGTGGCAATCGTACGTATTGTATGTGTGTACAGATAGGCAGACGTAGGTTTGATTTGGTTCATGAAATCCATTGCACGGGATATCTTCTGCAGGACGGCTTACAGTATATGTAGATGATTGGTTTTCGATCAAGATAGTGACAATGCTATCTGCATATTCGTTGTTCTGACTTGTTGTTTGAAGTCACTGGGCTAAGTCATTGACCCAATCCATATCTGTAAGTCTCAGATAGTCAAGGCATCATTACATGCCTTGAACATCATAATTGGAATGACTAGAGAAACCAACATACTATTTGATGTAAGTTAGGTGAACTGCAAGTGATGATTAGTTGTCCAAGTCAGTCACATATGTAGTCACTAATGCGATTTATATCAGATAAGGCACCAGATAGGGATCTGAAAGTATATGTAGATTGCTTACTATGCAGCTACACGTACTGGTCCTTCCGCTGCCGTTGCTTGTTACCGGGCACTGTAGGCCATGATAATCGGTCTGGTTTTATTGTTGCCTAAGAGCCCGATGCACATACAGCGAGACTCATCACATCCCGTTTAGTGATAGTGTAAGTGTTCCGTCCAGCCTCATAGTTCGTTCTCGAGCTGTAATTTGGCGCCTCAGTAAAAGAGAGAGCTTAGGAGTATCACATATGTGCGCCATTAAACTGTAGTTGGATGATTGTTTGATGGTATCATGTGGAGGATATGCTCGCTTGGAGATGATACATCAGACAATCAATCACTGAGTGCGTTAATTTGAGCTTGGAGGAGAAATATGTGTCTGGGAATGTCCACTATCAACTATAGAAGCCTTGTAGGCGGACTTTAAACTTGTGTTAATGTTTTGATAACTTTCGAGTTTCATGTATTTTTTTAAAGCTGCCTTTTGATGGGAGGTCAGTATTGAAAGCCAAAAGCGGGTTTCTGGTTGCATTTTAGCGGCTTATAGTAGCCTTCTAGCGCTCATTGTAACGCTAGAATAACGCCAGAGGCTGCATTGTTTACGCCTAATATGGCTATGAAGCTCTCTGATTAGCCTAGGCCCCCACGAGAGAGGCCACTAAAAGGCTCTAAAAGCTGACAGGCTAAGGCACAATTAGGTAGGCTATGTGAAGGTCTTTGGGTGTCATGGGCACCCTCCTCCTGAAACCACCTTTGTATAGACGGCGAGAATAGAATAACTGCGCATGATTATTGAGGCTGTTTAGACCCATTTAGACTCATATCCAGGAACAGATTCTTGTGAACAATGGCCCTTGTGACAGAAATCCGGCACATAAGCTTCATGGTTTAACGCTTATTGGACACTGACTAGGGGTTCAAGTGACTTTTCATACTTCATTGGTGTAAGCTTTGGAAACGAGATAGAATCAAGCAAGACGCTAGTTGTAGTACATACATGTATAGACTAATATGAGCCAAAGGTTAAGCATTTTTTCGTCACCGACGGCCTAATCTGCTCACCTCTACTCGTGACAAGCACGAGGTGTATATTATCAGACATGTGCATATTATCTGTATAGCTTATAGTATATCTCCTGTCTGGCAGATAAACATGATAGACTTCAACCCACATGCTAATATACAGATGATAACCCTGAAAATCACAAGGAACAAACAAGACTCCTTCAGCCAAAAACAGGGCGTAAGTCGGCTTTTGCTCTATAATATGGGATTGGAGAGAATATACATCCAAGTTGAATCCATCAAAAACATACCAAGATGACATACGAAGTCAACTTGTTGTATATGCAGATATAGGCATATCCATGGCCACTGTCACATTTTCTAAATTTTTTTCTTACAGGCTCGCTGCGATAGGCGGAGAAGAAAAAGAAAGACATGCAGGTTTTTCAAAAATAAGCAGATGCTGAATTCACCAGCTGACATAGCTAGAACGGCTTATATTTTCTCATCTTTGGCCAGAACATCGTCTTGCTAGAGTCCGGCAACGGTCACTGCGATCAGAACATGAATAATACACATGCAGATACAGATACAAAATACCAGTATGTGCATATACAGAGACAGCTGTCGACGCACTCAGTCACTCAAACAGGCGGAATACATCTGAGCCAGCTGTTGGAGAAGATGCACCATCTACATTATGTCCGTCTGGCCATTCAGATGCCAAAGGAGGACCCACGGCAATACCTTGCACTGCTACATCGGTCAGCAAAGTCTGACACGTTCTTCCATGACATACATTGGGTATCAAGAAAGCTTGAAGCCCGCCAGCTACTCCGATCAAAGTACTAGGTAGTTGACTTACTAGTCTTTAGGCCAGGCTCCCCTCAGGCCTCGCTTTCCACTTTAGGATGGCTCCAGGATGACCTCGAGGAATGAAAGGCTTTCAGGCTCGGCCCTGGGGAGAAAGTCTACCAACCGAGGAACATGCAGTTGTATGCCGTCTATGGTGTACATACATGGAACTTGCTCCGTTACTCATTTTCCTTTCTCTCTATCTTCTACCGTTCTCTCTTTATTTCCTCTTCCCTCTGCCCTTCTCTTCCGTAGCTGTGAAGCTATTGCATCGCTACCGGTGCTATCATCTCCTTGTCCACCCACTGGAATATGCTGGAGGAGACCATTCCCCCGCAGAATGCATACAGACTCGACTGCATCTGCAAATGTGACCATAGCCGCTGTAGAACCAAGTGCCTTGTATCCGTATCATTCTTACCCTTGTTTATAGCTACCATACACACATAGTATAGCTTAACCTTTCTTCTTCTTCTTCTTCTTCTTCTTCTTCTTCTTCTTTGTTTGCTTTCCTCGTCTGTTGTCAGATTGCATGATGCAGGCTAGCCAATATCACAGCTCGCTGGGTGTCGAAGCGAGCCTTTTTGCAGCAAAAAAGGATTCAAGTTTTTTCTTTTCTATCTTTTATAAACCCAAAGTCCTACTTGTGTGCAGCTTTTTGTTAAACGACAACTCATCTCGATACACCTAGAACAATCTGCAATTACAAATATTCGAACTTTCGTCTATAGCCCCAGCATTTATAAATATAAGAAAACTTGCTAGGATGCTTCCTAACGACACGATCATCGTATCTTGCAGTTGTTGCCCCTAGCGAGTCTTAGGCTTTCCTATGAACCAAAAACTTCAAGTGCCAGAGATACCACTTCTCTCTCTCTCTCTTTGTTCTCCGAAATCTGGAATAACCGTGTCCCGTTACGTTCCATGTCCCATTATAATGTGGCAGTCGCTCATTCGCTCTTGGTGGACCATTGTTACTTCGTGCTTCCCCTCAGGGTTCTACATACATCTCCGCATACAGCTCTCTATATATCCGTATGATAAATATATGTTCAACCGTAGAGAGTTTAATATACCGGCCGTTATGCTACTGTAGTCCTTCCTGCCCCCATGAAGATCGCCGCTTTGCAGTAGTGCAGGACGCAAAAAAGATTTCATCAGCTGCTTTGCCTCTTCCCCTCATCTTCTTCCTGTTGTTCTCGACTAAAAGCTTGCTCTTATGGCGCTAGTTTATATATAGAGAAGACAGAGTCTCATTGACCGGCCACCGGGTTCAGTGTTAAAACGTAATAGTATCACAGTACATGTACCATCAAATCATTATGAACGTTTTCGACAGTTCCATGTCACCACGATATGCTATGCTACCAACATCTTTGAACATACGGAGCTTTGGACATATGCCAGCTCGTGTCGGCTACTCTGTACTCGAGTATAAAAACTGCATACTCTCTCCCATGATAATATCAGCTAGTGACATATAGCGGTTCTGTCATCACTACTGTACCATTGCGTCAAGATACGCTATCGTTTTGAACCACATGTTCCAGTTATTCATCCTCTAGTTCTCACTTCCCACCAGTGATATGAACCGTTAGATTGACTGACTGCTTACTGCAAAAACCTTGTGTCTCTGATATGTCTCGGCTGATATGATATATGCCATCACTGTTGGTGATGTGCGTGAATGGAGGTCTGAGATAAGGCGATCTGACTGGTAGTCTGGATGTATCTCAACATATATATATATATATATATATACATAATCATGAAGTTTAAAGAAATAGAAGATAATAGAATAGAATAACCGATAGATGAAGAGGCAAACGAAGTCCATAGGTAAGCTCGAAGTTGCAGCAGAAAGACGAAGCAATCTACCGAGCAATACTCGAATACTTTCTTTTCTTCCTATTGGATATGAGGATCTATCATCTTCTGTATTCGTAGAGAATACACACATAAAGAGAAAAAACCGACAGCTTAAAATCTTCTTCCCGTCTTTGCTCTGCCACATAATGACATCTTACGAAAGAGTCTAAGAGTCTAGTCCAGCCTATCGTATATCTCTCTACCTCAAAAGGCAGCTTGCATATGGTGAGTAGTATCTTGTCCTCTCTACGAGAAGAAGAGAGAGGAGGGGGCTTCTCGCTCCATTTTTTTCTATCCTTCTCACTATTCCTAACTTACATTAAGCGTCTCCTCTTTAATTTATTTGCTCGGCTTAAATGCAGCTTTACATGTCAATGTACAGGTACATACATACAAAGGCTGTATGGTAGAATGAAGCGAGAATGGAATGATGAAGATACAAGTCTACGCATGCCGCATTTGAGGCGGTACGAGAGAATAAGTTTCTCCTTTCAAGCTCTCTGTAACTCTGGAAAGCCGTGTTCAGGTGGTCAGGCTCTGGGATGGGGAATCTTGATATAACGTTTAATTATATAGTAGGCTGCGGCTGACGGAACCTTGTTGGATTCCTGTTGGCTGCTATCACACATCGACACAGAGAGGCCCAAGGATACCTTCGTTTTGGGGCCTTGATTATGCTGATACGTCTAGCACAACCATCCACTAGGAAAAGTCTGATATAATCCTTGGCTATTGGCGTGTCTTGCAGGCTATTCGACAGATTGAATTTGTGTTTTAGCTTTGTATTCGTAGCTGTTAGCTCTCGAGCAACACTGAAATTACATCTAAACCACTCTCTGTCACACCCACCAAGTACAAATTATGTCACCACGTCAGCAGAATCTTGGGTATCATATTAGTGATTTCAAGACATGGGAGAACGATGAAAGACATATCCGGGTATGTTCAAGATTGGGATACAGAGAAAGAATAAACGAAGAAAAATACAATACTCCAAGACCTGAAATACAGGACAATGTATATATAAAATATGGGTGGGTGAAAGCGTATCATGACGCCTGCCCATTCGTATTGGTATACCTACCTACTTACTAGTTGCACGGCTTATCAAGCCTCATTTTATAGAAAACGCAATAATCTGTATATCACAGAGATTACCGAGCGAATGATGGAAAAGAAAGAAAGAACACAGACAGATGAGAATCAGAAACCCAACGGCGCCACCATCTTCACACATGATATTGTCATACCTATAGCATACATATCTCTACTATATTGTCCTTCTTCTTCTACTGCTCTTTTGTTCTTGTTCTTTCTGTGTATCGTGATACTTGTGATACCACGAATGTTGGGGTAATAGATGCAAGAGATAAGGAAACAAATGTCTCGGCAAAGTCTTGTGATTACTGACACAGTCACAGGTAAGCCAATCTTTCAGCTTCTATTTGATATACATTTCCGGGATTGCTATAGATATTGCTATATATTCAATATGAAAGTGATGTGCATATTCAAAACGTGTCAACGATATTCAAAACAATGAATCGTTCGATGTTTATGATGGTGACAATGGTAATATATGAATTTTGTGTTAGATGCTCTAAGAGCTAGTATAGTACCAAACAAAACGTATGGCTACAGCAACAAGATGATAGAAATAGGGTCATTTGGTGCAAGAAAAGAAAAGAGAGCTACTAAGAAAAAAAAAAAAGAAACTAAGAAAACAGTGACCAAGATGCTTCCATCGTTAATCATGGCGAGAAAAGAACAAAATCAACATGAAAAGCACACTGGCAAAACAAAAAGACTACAAGCTTTAAGTTCTCGAGACCTTCAATGTGCCAGTCATAGTTCTCATGGGGAAAAGAAAAAAGAGACTGTGCCATTCATCCGCCTCTTGTTCCTCGTACAAGAAGACGTGATCATGAAGTGAGATGCAAATCATGATATCATCGACCATGTTTCAGATGGGACATCTGGTCTATTTAGCTCCGCTCCAGCCGACCCATGTTCTGGGCATGACTCGCCAGACCTTGACCTCACCACTGCGTAGATCATCCAACTTGAAGCTTTCCATCTTGACTTTGCGACTCTCGCGGCCCTGTTCCCATGCTCGCACCTTCTTCTTGGTCCCATCCCATTCCGTGACGACGGCTACATGATCTGGCTTGCCAACCTCCATGGAGTATTTGGCATGCATGGGGCCATGTTTGCCTTGGAAACGGGCGTTGCGGATAGAGATGATGTCACCTGGTCTGATCTCATCGTAGACCTGAACTGTGACGTTGGCCATGTTTGAGTAGATCAGAGCACCAAAAGAGCGAGTACCGATGGGTCTTAGAGCATCGTGATAGGGACGCAGTAGCTCTGCAATAAGAGCATGTGCGCTACCGTCACCAACAACGGTGTCCTTCTTCGCGGTAGCTGCTTCGTCGATTGCCCGCCCATACCGCTCGTGTAAGCTCTCAAGTTGATCCTGGCGTGGAGTACGAAGAGCAGGCTCGTGGCGCTGTTGGATATCTACATCTGCATTGTTGTAAGGGTCATAATGTACAGTGATGATGGTTTGCGAGTAGTCCTGAAATAGCACATAGATAGTACGTGTGATAACAGTCTTCGCACCTTGATTGGTCGAGGTGTCTTGTTCACTCTCTGTGAGAATGTCATTTCTGTTCTCAAAGGCCGGAGGCAACTGGCCGTCCTTGGTGTACCAGCCAGTGTGAGGAGATAGATCAATATCGTTGGCTATGAACTCGGATTCCATTGACATGGACGGCCGCCCAACGTCAATAGACCGACGAACAGGCACCCGGACGCCATCAAATGACTGCTTAGCAGACCGAGAGGGTGTAGAAGCCATAGCAGATGCGCGGGGTGGCGGTGAGATGGAAGTGGCTACATTATAGGGTTCGTCCTCCTCGATTCTGGGCTCGGAAGAGATTTGACGGCTTCCATAGTTGAGGCTTTGGCGCTGTTGACGATATACTGGCTCATGACTAGACTCTGCATGTAGCATTGGCAGAGGAGCTGAGGGGGGCAGCGGAGGTGCAACCCGAGGCGCATCAACAGAGCGACGAGACTCGCTGGGAGTTCCAGGAGCACTGGATGGAACAGGAGGCGGAACAAATCTTGGCGCATTACTAGTAGGAATAGGGGGTGGAGCGATTGCAGGCACTTCTGAATTCGAAGAATCACGGCGTTGGGTACCCCTATGAGGCGTAGATGACACAATATCAGTGTCGTAGTCGCCATCATAGCCTGTTGTTTCATCGGGCTGGTCATCTTCGTCGACGATAGCCGGAACGCTGGGGGCAGGCGCAGGTGGCGGCGGGGGAGGAGCTCTCGTTTGAGCAGGGGGTGGTGCCCCGGGAATCGGAGGTGGGGGTCTGCTGAGTCTTCTGCTTTGTGGAGATGATGGCGTTTCCTCGGGCGAAGCTACAGGAGGCAGAGGGGGAATCCGTGGTATAGAAGAAGCTGCGGGTGAGCTGCCAACCGGGGGCAGAGGAGGCGGTGATCGAGTTGCCGGTGTAGTCGGTTCACTTGGGCTAGGAACACGACCAGGGTCATCGGTCTGCTCGTCGTCGGATGCTGACCCAGGACTAGGAGACAAGATCTCTTCGGTTGTGGGATGAGATGGAACTGGAGGAAGAGGAGGAGCAGCACGAGCTAAAAGAGAGTACATGTTAGCTTAGCTCTATTCAAGATTGCAGCAAGCAGTGGTTGACTTACTCTCTGCAACGCGGCGTGTAGAGACCGGAGGACTGCTTGGGATTGCTGGATTGGATGTCAGAAAAAAGGTACCTAATTCAACGTTGCCGGGGAGCTAACTTACCGGGAGGAGGACTCGGAACTAGAGGCGCATCGCCGTTGATCTGGTTGAGGTTTGACTCGTTTGAGCGAGTTGAAGGCCGAGAACTAGAAGCTGGAACAAGAGGAGCTTGAGCTAGGGCAGGTTCTTCTTCTGGCTTTCTCATCTGTGATAGGCCAGGCAAAGCCATCATTCCAGGAATTGGAACTGGAGGCGCAGCTGCTGAAGTTTGACTCTCGTTCTCATCACGGCTTTCATCCATTGACTGGCGCTCTTTAGGAGTGGCTGGCTTCTTCTTGCGGATGGGAGGAGGGCCACCAAGGCCCATCATTGGGCCAAACATACCAGCCATTCCCATACCGCCGCTGAGTTTGGCCATTCTAGCGCGAAGCTCTTCCTTTCTCTTGACTTCGGGGTCAACGTCATCATCTTCCTCTTCGCCCTCACTTTCATTCGCATCCGCAGTAGCTGCTACTTCCCTAGGCTGGCTTGGTGTAAGTTGCTCATCAGGCTCCTCGCGCTCAGTAAGGTCCTCGGGCCCTTCAGTAGTCTCTCCAGCTCCAGATAGATCAGCCTCGTTTCCGTCAGTCACCTCAGACACCTTGGCAACGCGACGTCTAGGCGACATGGGAATAGGTGGACGAGCTTCATCCATAGACTCTTTCGCCGAAGCTTCCGACGTATTTTCCAAACTAGCCGATATTTCCGGGTTCTCAGCTAGTTTCTTGACTGGCTTCTTCGGCTTGTCCTTTCTAGACGACAAATCAGCATGGCGCTGAGCAGCTTCGAGTTGCTGTTTCTGAAGCAGAGCCATGCGCTCTTTCAAGCTCAAAGGCTTGGGTTGATCCTCGTCGTCACGGTCTTGCGTCTCATCTACAATCAAGCCTGCCTTAGACGCAGCCTCTTGTATTTCGGCCTCCTGTTCCTTGACTTCGGGGTCTTCGTCACGGCGATAAATTTTAGGGGCTTGGTACTCGTTCCGTATGGGAGCAACATACGCATCCCGGCTAGGAGGCGCAGCTACAAAAGGCTTCTTGATGTATTGGTTCGCAGAACTAGGCTTGACGGGTACAACAGGGCCACCTCCGCCCTTATTAAAAGCGGCAATTCTCTGAAGGAACGCATTGTTGGTCGGCTTGCCAGCAACAGGAGGGGGACCGCCAGTTTTAGGCGGTGGCGCAGCCTTCGCAGCAGGGGGCGGGATAGGCTTGAACACAGGCAGACCCGAAGACTTTGAAGGGCCCGGAACAGCCGGAGACGAGATGGGCGACTTAGGAGTATCATTCGAGGGTGGCAGAGGGGTTTGAGTCGGCTGGGTGTCGATCAAGGGCACGGGAGCGCTTTCGTGCGCAGGTTCAGTGGCAGGCTTAAGCAAGGACTCGCGAACGGGCACAGCCGGAGCCACAGAAGGAAGAGCAGGCGCTGGGGCCGGGGCGGGAATTGGGTCCGGCGCGGGCGCTGTCACGGGCACAGGCGGAGGGGAAGCTGGCGCGATTGTAGGGGATGTAACAGTCTCGGTGGACGGGGGCTCCGGAAGTCCCTGAGTGGATATGGACGCAGTAGGCTCTAGTGAGTTCCGTTTGCGCCGGGTTGGTCGTGGCGGCGCAGTGGGTTCGATTCTCTCGACGAAGTTTCTAGGGAAGATTCCTTCTTTACGAGAGCCCGAGTCGTCATACTCACCAAGGTACCAATCATCGTCTTCTTCTGCAGTAACGGTGATTATTTGGCCTTCGTTAAAGTTCAGATCATCTTCATGTTCCGAAACGTACTCGAAGAGAGCCTTGACGCGGAACGGGGCAAAGGCCATGGTGAAGTTCGAGGTCTAGGAACAATCGTCAAGTTGGCTGGGCTAGTTTCAAAGTGGTAAGAGAGAATATTCAGACAGGCGACACGACAACACTGGTCTGAAGCAAAGCACAGATGGCTGCCTTGAACTATTAGACCTAGCAGCCAAGGCAAGCCAATCAAGATGCTACTTGAGAGAGGTAGAAAGAAAGAGAGTGCGTAGCACGAAAGTGGGGTTACTTTGCGTGCAGGTAACAATTGTAGGGTTTGGAGATGTTGTGTCTTTGCCAAAATGGCCGATTCGACTATGCTGTAGTGAGAGGTATGGAGATGGTCTAAGTAAACAGGACAGACAGGTCGAGGGGCTGGAGACAGCCGGTTGATTTGCAGATAGTTGAAGGTTTGGATAGCCAGAAGGATACGACCGAGGTGATTTTTGGGTTTGTACGATATTTGGAGCTAAGATGTGTGCGAGTAGTAGACACGATTCCAACCGAAAGTAATAAAAAAAAAATGCTGCGAATGGGTATCGTGTCTTGTCTACAATGACCACTGGCCTGCGGTCACCAAGTTAGCGCATGAACATTAGCTATCGCCGGTTTTGGATATGTATGAGGAGGATCGCTGAACGGGATGGGGGGAAGCTGGGCTAAGCAGAAGCACTGCCTTCCAAACGGAAGCCTAGCTATCACTGAAACCAGCCTATTTTGGGGGGGATGTATACTCACCAAACAAAGACGCCCTGTAGTGACTTGGCTAGTTAGAGGCGTTCGCTATTGTTGTGTGGCCAATAGTAGCAAATTAGCAGCACCCGCTCCACACAAACAAGAGTCGTTTGTTTCGTTTGCTTGCTTGCTTTGCTTCCTTCTGGAGCTGCTCAACAGCTAGAGATCCGACAATCACAAGTGTACCTGGAAGCAAGACCGATTTTGACTGGCGGAATCAGAAAGAAAGAATCAGCAAAGTCGTTCATTCACCAGAAGTGTGTTGGATTGAATTGGTGAGTGAATTGTAGATCGAAGAGAAGAACAAGAGACTCAAAACCGTGCCATACTGGATCTGGTTGCGTTCAAGCCACTTTCTGTTACAGGCATGCTCGCTTTTTGCTATAGTGCTACCTTCCCCGTCGAGTTTCTAGGAGAGGTACGTCGTCTCCTACCCCGCCACTTGATGCATGATTGGCCGCTTTAAGTGGCGCGCTCCGTTTCTTAGTTGCGTGCAATTCTTCAAGAACTAGCAATGACGACGAGTCAAAAGTCCCTAGTTTAAGGCTTTATTGCAGACAACAAGTGGAGTCCCCAATCTGATCTACAATAGAAAAAGATAAAAAATTAACAAGCCAGCCTTGTCTCAAAATCGATGCATTATTTACATTTACGACTGGCTTGTGAATACTACCAAACATACAACATTTACACTAATCATTTGGTCCTAGACTCCAGGTCACCTTATTGTGCTCATATCAATTCGACTTCTTTATTGTGTCCTCTATCTCTAGCTTGAGCATACTTCTCTTCTCTTCTCATCATGGACTTCTCAGGTGGCGCAACAGCCTCGAAGCTGAAAAGTATCTTAAAGAAATCGCAGATCCTCGACTCCGAAGATGACCAAACGAAGGAAGATCGCGAAAAGTACGCTCGCGAAGTTGCGATCCAACATGCGAAGACAATCCAGTTACGCAAAGAAATAGAAGCTCAAGTCCTCGACAATCTCCTTATCCTTTCTGAATTCCCCGTCGACCGCGATCCCAAATACTCTGCCAAAAATCCGGCTCCGTCTGATATACAAGAATTCAAGGCTCGCATCCGCATATTTCAACCCAGCGAATACGATGAATTAATCGAAGAACGTAATCACAACAACCTTTGTGGTTATACCTTGTGTTCTAAGCCTCGAATCAAAGTCGCGGGCACCGGATCTTGGAAGATTGTCAACTCAGGCCGGAAAGATTTCAATATTGTACCCAAAGAAGATATTGAGAAGTGGTGCTCAACGCGCTGCGCACGCCGTGCCTTGTATATCAGAGTCCAACTTAATGAAACCGCCGTCTGGGAACGAGTTGGCAATGATCTCATCAGTATTGCCCTCCTTGACGAAGGCCAAGATGTTGTACGAAACCTCAATGGAATCACATCAGATCTTGACAAACTCAAGCTTACCGAGGATCTTCAAACTACGAAGAACCTCAAGGAGCTGGCTGTCGAACGCGGTGAAAGCGGCCGCTACGGAGATGCCACGACGAGAGTACGGGTTACGATCAATCCCAACGATAATACTCGGGAAGTAGCTTCTGAATCTGACGATGACGAAGATCAAGAGGCTCATCTTGTTGTAGACGGTTATATTCCCAAGTTAGGATCATTAACGTCTGCGTAATAAAGTCCATTCTGTACTACAGATCAGTATTTCATCTTCGTTCCAATATTGATACACACGCAATTGTTCATTTCAAGCATCGCACAGTCATGCACAAGACTAGAATTTTGGCATAAATCACACATAGGTTCGACCCATCAATCCACAGGCAGTTGAGAGATTGGGCACTTTTCACAGGACAAATGATAAACATCAATGCCTGTGGATGTGATCGAACCGTAATCACGGTAGATCTGTTGGAGGATATAGAAATTGGCAATCAAGCGTCATCAAGAAGAGTAAATCTTCAAGAATCAGCGACACCTAGTGGGGGTGAGATGCGTTCTGTTCATAAAACGATCTAAAAAGAGTATACTCACTACCGGTCCCCCTTTGACACTTAGCAGCAAGTCGTATTCCCATTTTTGTTATCCCGCTAAACCGTGAGACCCAGTTGTACAATCGAAGAAAATTTTGTGAATGGAGAAAAAGTTTAGTCGCGACGAGGACGGTCACCACCGAAGCGGCGGTTGCCGCGCTCGGCAACCTGGACCTGAGAGACGGCAATGACGTTGACAGGGATGGAGTCAAACTAGGAAAATAATAGCAATGTTAGATATAACACCGATATGAGAGGTGAGTCGAGCCCATAGAGGTAAATAAAAAAAACTTACGCCCAGAGACTTCAGCAGATCCTTGGTCTCAACATCGACATCCAGCTGGCCAGTCTCGGAGTTCTGAGTAAAGTCCAGAGCAGAGACCTCAGGAACGTACTGATCCTTGCGCTCACGCTCCTCCTCCTGCAGCTTGAAGGAAATACCACGGACGGGGCCACGCTGGATACGCTTCATCAAGTGAGTGGTGTAGCCGGCAATCTATAGATTTCCGAATGTTAGTATTGTGAGTTCTCGATTGTCATGCCAAGTTGTTTTCTGTCATCTCGATTGAATTCGTTTCTGGCGATGTTGTGTGTGTAGTTTGGTAGTGGGTTTGCGAACCTTGTTGCGGAGGCGCTTGGAGGCAATGATGGCGATCTCATCGCAGATACGCTTGTTGGTCTCAAAGTCCAGGGTAAGACGAGGGTAGTACCGCTCAATGATAACCTTGGAGGACTTCTTAACTGTCTTAGTGCGAACGCGACCCATTTTGACGATTTTATGGTGATAATCTGGAGTTGAAAACTAAGGAATCAAGATGAGACGTCTCTAGTGCTAATTGGAAGTATTTTGGCATAGTCTACTCGAATTTCTTCGGGTGTGGGGCTAAACTGCATTTATGTTTGTGCGTTTTTGCCCTATATGTATCACGTGATGAATATAGTGGACGAAGTGGAGTCATGTTGCACTAGATGATAAGGATGCATTTGCGTCAAAGGATTGAGTTATGGGGATAATAATACATAGTGATTCTTTCTATATTACATGAATTCCATTAAGGCGTGTACACTTTATTGTCTCCAAGACAACAAACTATATGGCAACTAATAATTATCCTTTATCAACTGATGTTCAAGTTCGTGTCGAGGCCTAACTTAGGCCGTAGTTCTGTGTGCTACCCACAAGTGGGTTC
Organism: Davidsoniella virescens; assembly: GCA_001513805.1. Classification (NCBI taxonomy): domain Eukaryota; kingdom Fungi; phylum Ascomycota; class Sordariomycetes; order Microascales; family Ceratocystidaceae; genus Davidsoniella; species Davidsoniella virescens. The sequence goes on from LJZU01000085.1 coordinate 19,296, forward strand.
TGCTGGTATTGGTATGGTTGTTTCACGCGCTTGATTGGCGTAAAAGGGTCACTTGTAGCGCCATTCGAGTCAACATTTGGCTTAGAGTCTTGGAGGTAGATGTGTGCCTTGCCAACAAGCTCTTCATGTACGACCTTAGCCTCTGGTAGACTCTCGTCAATGGTCAGAATGATTCTACCCTGTGCATCGATTCTGGCAATCTTGGGGTTGACAAGAACCTTAGCACCACCTTCAATAGCAGGGTTGAATCTGAGAATACCCGGTACACGAGCCATTTCAGTCTCACGGTTAAGTGGCTTGATAGTGAAGGGATTCTGGCCAAGAGGAATATCAGTGACGACACCAGCAACACCCAGTTTGGGGATGTTTGTGGGTTTTCCGGGAACGGTCCATGGGCTCAGAATTCTAGCACGAGCAAGGCGGTGCTTCTGGGGTCCGTAGAGAGGGTGGTTGGAAAGATACTGAGAAGTTCTAAGATACGACAGACCAGCTGATGGGTGGCACTTAGGAGGTCCCTCGCTAGCGTATGGGTTCATCAGCTGAGAAGCTCCCTCATGGGCACGCATAACCTGGTCGGGAGGAGGCACCGGGGCTAGATCAAGGAACTCGCTGACATAGGAGAACAAGTTGAAGCGTTGGCTGTCATCGCGTAAGCGGTGGATAAATTGGTTCATCTCTGCTTCGCTGATTTGTTCGGGGGACTTGGGCGTTGGCACAGTGCTCTCTCCACGCTCAACGGCTTGTCGAGACTGTTCTTTGTTTATGTTGGCAGCGAGCTTCTCGCGCAAGAAGCGGCGGAATTCAGCTCTCCGGGGCCGCAAGTTGATCAGATATTTATCGAATTGACCAGAAGTCATGCCTCCCAACCAAGGACCCTTGAACTTCCATCTCAAGTGGCCGATGTCACCAGCTGATTTGTCGATTGCGGTGAAATCGTGTCCCTCTTCGAAAACGGATATCTTTCCAGGTTGGTTACGGTGGGTTGTCATGATGGGCATGGTAAGTGCAATGCCAAGCTCTTTAAACTTCTGCAACGTCAGGCCCATATCGGAAGCGGAGCAGAAATCGGTAAGCTTTTCGACGGCATCGATGGCCTTGACGCGGATCATGGGTGTCGTAGTGTTGAGGGTTGTTTTGAGCGGTAGCGGGCGTTTGAGACCCCAATCTCCCTGGACACGCGAGGCATAAGGCGATGAGATGGCTTGTACCGTGGGGTGATGCGCCGTGGCGGAGATCGGGGTGCTGTAGATGCTGATGCTGGACTGCGCGGGCGGCAACGGTTTCGGCAGTGAGAACATGCGAGATGATCTCAAGAGCTTCGCTCCCGGAGAAACCCTAGACATCGCCATCGCAAGAAACAAATGTCGCTAATGGCAGGATACCAACGCGATAATTGTGGTATCGCAGTAAATTTCGTTCGATATAGCTTCAAGACTAGGCTGAGGTGCAACCAGGAAATTTTGGTTCGAATAATCAATTCAGTGTTTTGATTGGTTGATTGGTTGATTGGATGAGTAGCGCGTAACCCTAACGTCATCACCCCACTACTACAGTCTTGTAATGAGAACCTCAGGCATATAGCCAACCAAACCTAGCACAACTTTCTCTGTCCGTGAGATCAATGAGAGTCTGGAGAGATCATTTTCATGACAGAACTTTAGGAAAACATTACAGGCCTTCTAGAATAATTCCCACGATACCTTTGAAAAAAAACAAAAACTCACATCGCAATATAATTGATATCGTCTAGCCTTGTATCATGCAAGCTGTTGTCCAAAAAATGGCAACATCAGCGGCTTCAAACATATACACTTCAGCAGCGCTGAAATTTGAGTTGGTGGCTCGATGCTCCGTAAGTTAATCTCCCCAAAAAAAAAATTGTTACCAAATTAATGGACATGACACTTTCACGATTTCTTTTATATTGATCTAATATTATTATGACCAGACTACCAGGGCTAGAGCTTCTAACTTGACGCTCCCTCATGGCCCTGTACAACTTCCTATGTTCATGCCAGTAGCTACCCAAGCTTCGTTAAAAGGCATCACGCCAGAGCAACTAGAGGAAACTGGATGTCGTTTGTGTCTGAACAACACTTATCACCTAGGTCTTAAGCCAGGACAAGAAGTTCTTGATAAAGTTGGCGGTGCTCACAAGTTACAAGGATGGAACCATAACATCTTGACAGACAGTGGAGGGTAAGCATAACGTTAGTTTAAGTATTCGATAAAGACTAACGTTCTTGTAGTTTTCAAATGGTGAGTCTTCTTGATCTTGCTAAAGTTACTGAGGAAGGCGTTCGTTTCCTGAGTCCCCACGATGGCTCACCTATGCTTCTGACACCAGAACATTCCATGAGTCTTCAAAACAGCATTGGCAGCGATATAATGATGCAGCTCGACGATGTCATTATCACTACGTCTCCAGATAAAGCCCGCATGCGTGAGGCTATGGAGCGTAGTGTTCGTTGGTTAGATCGTTGTATAGCTGCGCACAAAAACCTTACTACTCAGAACCTCTTCTGCATTATCCAGGGTGGTCTAGACGTGGAAATGCGCAAGGAATGCTGTCGTGAAATGCTAGCACGAGATACTCCCGGTATTGCCATTGGCGGTCTTAGTGGAGGTGAAGCAAAGCAAGACTACTGTAGAGTAGTGGCTACCTGTACCGAGCTGTTGCCTGACCTCAAGCCTCGTTATGTCATGGGAATCGGATACCCTGAGGATCTTATAGTGTCAGTAGCGCTTGGTGCGGACATGTTTGACTGTGTCTGGCCTACCCGAACAGCTCGGTTCGGTAACGCAATCACCAAGTACGGCGTTAAGAATCTCAAGATTGCAAAGTTCTCGAACGATTTTGGCCCTATAGAAGATGGTTGCAAGTGTCGTTGCTGCCGTCCCAAGGACGAAGGTGGCCTTGGAATCACGCGTGCTTTCATCCACCACAATGCATCCAAGGAGACGGCTGCGGCTCATCTTCTGACCATTCACAACGTCTATTACCAACTTAACCTGATGAGTCGTATCCGCGAATCCATCATCGAAGATCGGTTCCCTGCGTTGATAAAACAGTTTTTTGCGGATCTATGCGGTGATCAATCAAAGTATCCAGAATGGGCTGTTGAGGCGCTACGCGTGGTTGGCATCGATCTTCTCGAATAGTCACAGTACACCTGTTTTGTAACACTTTCCGAACCACAATTCCTACCATGATAGAAAAACGGAGGATGGCTAAGCCTAATGTAGACAATAAATTATAGTAGACAATGGATCGCAAGCAGTTATTTAGTCTGACAGGATAGACAATCAATCTGGTGGCATATATAATTTTCATAGGATATGCGGTAGTAGGAGGCGTTTATAGAAATATATGTATATATGTATATATGTATAGAAGTATAAGGAGATATTGGACGACATTAATACATGCATTGGAAGGACTCAGTGTACCATGATCATGCTATGTATCTGTGCACCTTAACATGCACTGATATTAATGTTTGGTAATGTTTGGTACTCGACGGGATGAGAGAAAAGAGTCGAACGACAGTTTGACTTTTACAAATCCGAACTTTGATGGCTCGTGGAAATAGCCCGTGAGCACAAAAGAAGATGGGCAATGACATGTTGCTTACAACACATGTATATCTACAGGGGATAGTAGACTAACAGACGTCTACCCTGTATATTTGTAGTTGTATACCACTGAATATGTGCATATTACGTCCGTGAGTCGTAGTTTAAGCATGGAAAAGGAAGTGGGCTGAACATCATGTAGTCGACTTGGAACATGGCCATATTCGAAGCTATCGTAGGAACGGAGTACAGCCGGCCGAGATTATAGAGATAAAGAAAATAAAGATGGGAAATGGGAGATGACAGGCACATGTTTGAGAGTGTGGGGAGATACGTGGCAGTAGTTGAATATAGTGTTGTGTGCACTCTAATTCATTGAATTTGTAGTTGTAATTCCAACTGCAACTGCACTGTAATTGTTGCTAGACAGTGTGGTATATGGGAGACGTACAGTACGACAATGTTGTACATAGATGCTAGTGGATATCTTGTGACCCATCTATGTGAGCATAAAATTTTACCTGTACAAGAAAAAATACGACTAAAGCAGAAGAAGGCAAAGGAAAAGAGAAGAAAAAAGGCCTTCGGAATCCATGGAACTTCCCATGTCTTGAGCTGGGGACACTATACATATAGTTGTATTAGTAGGCGCTTTAGCGTTCGGGGTTTAGGGTTGCCAAGGGCCCGGGATTAAGTGGCATCCAATGCCCAGCCATTTTATATATATATATCTTTTTATGGATATAGCAATGGAACGTTTGTGCATCCACGGCGGGGGAAGGTCGTGGTCCCATGATCGGCATCAAGAAAGAAACAAGAAGAAAACACAATGAGAACAAGGTATAGAAGAGGGGAGGTGAGAGAGCGAAAGGGCATGAAGACGAGAAGGTTGCAGACAAGTGGGACTAGTCTGCATCATATTGTGATGGTGTTGTGACAAATGGAAATAGTGAATGCGACATGGGATCATAGCGTTGGTTGGCGGAAGAAATGCATTCGGTATACATAGAACTACATATCTGTATCTGTAAATTTTACGAATGTTTCGTTTGGCTGGTCTAGACTAACGTGAGGTTATTTCCATTGGCTTCTTTTGCTCCGTATAATAAGGAGAGGTCAGTTTTTGTTTATGTGTCAAGAACCGGATGCATCTCGCTTTAATTGGTGTGTTATGCGATATCTACAAAAAAAATTTGCTCTTCGGATTCACTGATAGTCATACCTGAATTAAAAAGAAAAACAGGATCTTACACGAATACGAAGACTAAGAAATGTATAATCGCATTCGTGTGGGGTTAAATGCCGGGAGAATGCAGACTGCCTATCTGGGTTTTTTCTTGGTTCAGCAGGTGATTTCTCATAAAAATGTGACTACTCATAGCCATACAAAAGTGTAATGTTGGTGTGGTGTTGTATTTTCATTGACCGTAGTGTATGGAAACAAACTTTTACGCTCGGATTGAAAAAAGCAAGACTGGACGCCGAAAGCAGTAAGAAAAACACTCGCTGTTAACAAGAGCCCGGAAAGCAAGATGGGCCGTTTTTTCTATATTCTACTGGATGTCTTTATCTCATCCAGCCGCCCGACTAAAGTTTCAAGCCTACACTAGATGCAACATATGGTGATTACAACCTTCATTAGCCACCTGTAGGAATTGCAACTGACTAAACTACGGGTAATTAATTTCATACCTTACAACTGATTGATCATCACTGTAGAGCATCATAACGCGCTGGCACCGAAAACTATATCTCACTTCTCCTATTATCTTAATGCATATCACTATATCCGGTATACAACTATACCCTCTTGAGCTAAAGTAATTTCACTAGTTGCTATAACCACATATTTAGAGAATGTGACGTCACAACTATTATTGTATGTTGAAAAGCAGAAGAAAAAAAACCCACGGAGATCTACTATACCTGTATAATATATATACCTATGTTTGTATTCACAGTTATCTATCTAGACAATCTGTTCGTCATTCTAGATAGAAATTGAATGATGACAGGTGGACAATTCACTGATCAGCGCTGTACTAACCTACAGAGCACATTCCTCAGAGGCCAGTGGCTTCAGGGACAAAGGAACAGGCAGATCAAGGGAGTTTGAACAAGAATCAAGGAGTTCTGAGGTGAGACAAGCGGAAGCTGAGGTTAAAGAGCTACTATGACTAACTGATAGCCCCAACAAGCTAGCAAGAATACGTAGGTGCTATACAATGTATGTGTACTGGGTAGTGTGAAGCTGATTATGTTTTCTCAACTACAATCAGTTTGGCGTCTCTTACAAGGGATGCGGTTCGGTCGGCATAATAGCAGGGCACAAGCTACCCATGAGGGCTTGGCGTTTTAATGACGACCGTCCCAAATTAGGCGTGGAGATTGGCACTTGTCGTCTGTTTCGAGAGCCTAGTTGTATTATTATATCAAGCGCTGCGCAATGGGATAAACGCCGTCACTTTTATTCCCTTGGTACACATTTACATGATCAACGAAGCAATCATCTTACAAATAAAAATGAAAGAAAATGGAAGCAAAAAAAGCCCTAGACGTACGATGGGCAAGGTAACTGAGAGTGGCGGCTGCTAGGGATGACAAAGAGGTTGGCTTCCACTCGGATAGGCTCGTCTCTTTCGTTGCTTGGTTGTTGGCCCAGTATTGCTATCAAGCATGTAGTACACCCGTAGTATGCTGTGTTGTGTGATCCACTGTTTGGTGCTAATGCTGGTGTAAGTAAGCGAACAATCAACAGTGAGTAGTACTGATAGAAGTCTTGGCACCACTAGCTTAACATGTACAGATACTATGTATGTCTATAAGGCACAGCGCACTACAACCCTGGAACACGCCTTTTCTTAAGTTTGCAATCAGCGAGTAAAGCGAACTACGTACATGCATATCTGTATACAGATACAGAGTTGTATACATGTAGTTGTGCTATAAATTTATCCCGCTATCTTCCCACGTTCTTTCAACAGGCAATGGTTATCTGTATCTGCCAGCGGCTTTGACATCAAAGTGCGTCAGTCAATTGATGGATTGTATGGATGCAAACAACCAGGATCTACATGTGTTTTGTTTTCTCTTCTCGTCTCATATAGGTAATGTGATAGATGGGGCCCTGCTCTACACCAATATGACTAGGACTGTAAAATTGGCAGTGCGGGCTGGATGACTAACGCACTGCTAAGAATTAAGCCGTTCTGGGCGGATGATGCAATGCAACGCTGGAGCGCAGTTACCCTCATCATAGGTGACTTGGTAGTAGCTTAGTAATAGAGTAAAAGATAAAGCCAAGATAGAAAAAAAAAAAAATATATATATATATATAAAAAAGAAGGTCAGTGTGTACATGTAGTTAAGTAAAGCCCCATAATGAACTGGTATGATGTGCCTATACAAAGTTGCTATAACGGCAAACCGTCGGTGGTAGATTCTCGACCAGTGATATCAAAATGGAGTGTCAGGGATGGACTAGTTACATACATATCTGTACATATACATGTGTACGACTATATGTAAAAGCAAAAGAAGAAACTAGTCGAACTTGGCTATGGACTAGTCGAATGAATGCGCGAACGAACAAACGAACAAACGATTGAACGAGAGATACCTTAATCGTCACAGTGAAAGGCAGTCTGTACGCCTGAATTATCGCAGGATGGAAGATCGGGATCCGAATGATTACCATTTTTAATATCAAGTGCGCTCTCCGCGGCGTTTCGGGTGAATCTTTTAACAAGATAGACCATAGTAGACCGCCGTATCTGGCTATTTTGGTAGGCTCATATGCCAATTATATCTGCAGTTGTAATGTGACTATAACTAGTTGTAACTAGTGCGTTGACACACACATATACACACACCCGCCAGCTTAAAGATCCTGTAATTGGTAATCAGCTTTCGGGTATTTCCAGGGCTATCTTCTTTTTCTTTTTTTTTCCGGTTTTTATGGTGCCCACATTTATTTATGACATGAGTCGTCAGACACCAAGTACATGCGATAAACCAAAGACAACAGATTATCTAGCTGCCAGTATTGACGGTGCACAGGTTAGTCTAGCACTATCTACTATATCTACTAGTAAATAACCAGACACATAATCCCTCCGTGATACCATGGCTTTGTGCATAACATCGTACGAACACCGGACGTGCCATTTCGATCTGGGTCCGCGAGTGTCGGGAGCTAGAGAAAAAGAAAGAAAAAAAAAGGATTTAACATAGTGATGTGCGTAAAGCACACGATCCATCTGTTCCCCCCGCCTGTCGTTGGCGCCGCTAGATAGCGAAGCAAGAGGCTAAGGAACAGAAGAGAAAACAATAGATAAAATAAACAGAATTGCGGGATCTCAGGGAAGCAAACAAAGCAAGCAAAAAGACCATACTGACGAGAAATATCCCAGAATGAAACCGAAACTTAGTCAAGAGAACAATATTTTAGTATACATAGAAGGAAAAATGACTGAAAAAAAATTATACATGTCTAACCCTTCGGCTATCCTAGCAGCTCGCTACCTACTATCCAAGTACCTCCGCTTGAAAATCTTGCGCCCAGGATACTAGCGGCTGATGTACCACTTGTATTAGTACGGCATATAAATTCATCTTTTGTTTTGTACTAAGCTATCTCTAGCTTCTTGCTGTTTGAAGTAAAAGTAAAATTTCACCAAGTAAAAAAAAAAAATTATAGGTATTAAATTTGTTTTTGTCTCGTTCTATGTACGAAGTGCCGGATTCTACATATTTACGCTCCCGGTTCCCCATTTCTACTTTCTGCAATTGCCATTGCAATCTTGACTCTTGTCTAGAAAATATTTTTGCTTTTTTCCCGGAAAGCCTCCCTTTGCTACCGCCCTTTAAAACTGCAATTACCACTACGAAAAATACAAGAAATATAGGCTATAGTAGCCCTTTTTTCTGGCTTGACTTGATTATATCAAACCTTTTTTTCTTCCATCGTCTTGGTCCCTTATAATCCAACTGCTACTATCATCAACAACAGAGACGAGTGTTGCACCAGCTCACCAATTGACAGCAATCTAAGCGTCTTGTTTGTTTGCTTTTTGCTTCTTTGGCCCAGAGGCACATCTGACAAGCTCGTCTCTCAATTTCTTCAGGTAAGCCAATATAAACAAGAACAAACAGCCAGCCAGCCTCTTCTTCTTCTCTGTAAAGCCCGTCTTGTCATCTTCGTCATGTCATGTTCCAGTAGTCCAAAAGTCCTGGCTCATATTACATAGCAGCTCATAGCTCACAGCTCGTCATTGCTCTGCTATCTGCTACCTTGCTCTTGCGTCGTTTCACCCGCCGGGTCTTGCATAGTCGAGCCATTGAGCATATCGAACCTGGCCCCGTCTTTTAGTTCAGCTTATCCGCCAATTCCGATGCCAACTTGCGTCAGATTCTCCGTAAACCCTCTGCTCTGCCCTTCCTGTAATTTTTTTTTCACCTACGACTTCACCAATCTACCTCATCTTAATCCATACCAACGATTCCCCTCTTCTTTTAACAGATCCTCCCCTCTCTCCCATCAACCACCCCTGAACGTCGCGAAACAGAACCAAGCAGGGTCTTTCCACTATCGCAAAGCGCTCTTCGCGTCTCTCTTTTGGTTATTCTGCTAGGTTCTCTTGTTTCTTCTTGGCTGCCATTGTTAGGCGAGACCTGGGCACTGATCCCATCCACCTTTACTTCCTGACCTACCGATCGCATTGCCTGCACCTTTTTATAAATTTTCTTAAAAAAGCAAAAGCATCATCATCATCATCATCGTTTCGGTGGTCTAACCTCAACATCGTTCCAGGCTTTCTTATTACCCTACTTTTCCTTCTAAGCAGGCCTTTGATTTTGCCGAATCCGCTCTTCTTATCAACCTCACCAGTTTTGTTTCTATTCGCCGGATAGAGTGTATCTTGACTGAAACGAAACTACCGCCATCATGAATGCACTATCGTCGAATACAACGACGTTCGCATCCGTCCTGGCAAACTCCAGGTATGGCTCTGTGACCGTCCCGCCACAGCTTGAATACTTTGTCGACTCTATCAACAATATGACTGTTTTGGCTGCCCTAGCTACCACATTTGCCATGCTAGTGGTCTATGATCAAGGTACGCCGAGCATTGAGCACACAGCCAACACCTCCCAGTGTGTATTCGCTAACCCGTTATACAATCTCTAGTCAGCTATATCGTCAACAAAGGTTCAATCGCCGGTCCTTCATTCAAGATTCCCTTCATCGGTCCCTTCCTTGAGTCTATGGACCCTAAATTCGAACAGTACTATGCGAAATGGCTCTCCGGCCCTCTCAGCTGTGTTTCTGTCTTCCACAAGTAAGTGCTCGAGCATTTATCAACATTACCTTACGTTACCGAGCGCAAACCCATAACTCGTACTAACCCAAATATCAGGTTCGTCGTCATTGCGTCAACCCGTGACATGGCCCGCAAGGTCTTCAACTCTCCCGGTTTTGTCAAGCCTTGTGTTGTCGATGCTGCCCACAAACTCCTCGGCGCCGACAACTGGGTTTTCCTCGATGGTCGCTCTCACGTCGATTTCCGCAAGGGTCTTAACGGCCTCTTTACTCGCAAAGCTCTCGAATCCTATCTACCCGGCCAAGAGGAAGTATACAACACTTACATGAGAAAGTTTGTCGAAATCACCAAGAAGAATCATGGCAAGCCTGAGCCCTTTATGCCTTACTTCCGTGAGCTGATGTGTGCTGTGTCACTGCGCACCTTTGTTGGCTACTACATCTCTGACGAGGCCATTCAAAAGATTGCTGATGACTACTATCTCATTACTGCCGCTCTCGAGCTTGTCAATTTCCCCATCATTCTGCCATACACCAAGACTTGGTACGGCAAAAAGGCGGCTGATATGGTTTTGGCCGAATTCACTAAGTGCGCTGCTAAGTCAAAGGTTCGCATGGCTGCAGGTGGTGAAGTTACCTCTATCCTCGACGGTTGGGTCAAGAGCATTCTTGAGTCCAACCGCTGGCGCGAGGCCGAGGCTAGTGGCAAGTCCCATGAGCTTGAAAAGCCCACTCCTCTTCTGCGGGACTTCAAAGACTATGAGATTGCTCAGACTGTTTTCACATTCCTGTTTGCCTCTCAAGATGCCACTACCAGCGCTGCCACTTGGTTGTTCCAGATCATGGCTCAGCGTCCTGATGTTCTAGATCGCGTTCGCGAAGAGAACATCAGCGTTCGAAACGGTGATATTCACGCTCCACTGTCCATGGACCAACTCGAATCTCTGACCTACACCCGGGCCGTAGTTCGCGAGCTGCTGCGCTACCGTCCCCCAGTCCTGATGGTCCCTTACCTTGCTAAGAAGGCATTCCCCATCACCGACACCTACACTGTCCCTAAGGGTAAGTCAATCACTCATGCTATCGGCAGTTTGGAAACGGTGAAGATTACTAACCTCTACTCTCTTGTAGGCGCCATGATCATTCCAACAACCTATATGGCTCTTCGTGACCCCGATGTGTACGAGAACCCTGATGAGTTCAACCCTGATCGCTACTACAAGGGAGATGCTGAAGAGAAGGGTGCCAAGAACTATCTTGTTTTCGGTACTGGCCCTCATTACTGCCTGGGTCAAGTCTATGCTCAGCATAACCTAGCCCTCATGATTGGCAAGGCTGCCATGGAACTGGACTGGGTCCACCATGCCACCTCCGCCTCGGAAGATATCAAAGTCTTTGCAACTATCTTCCCTCGTGTAAGTTGAATCCTATCACGATACTCCAAAGTCAAGCACTAACCTTTTCTGATTTCATCTAGGATGATTGCCCTCTAACATTTACCGAGAGAGTTTAAGTCGCGCTTTGCTTTGTCTGTTTTTTGTTCTTCTTACAAAAGGTCGAGCTAAAAGCCGTGGAATAAAATAAACTATGGCACACCCAGACGGGGGTTCGATGGTTAAATATCAGAAACTACCATACTCAACGGCTTACTAGTTCTTAGTAGGCTTCAGTCGGTACCTTCGGTAGGTGCATAACTGCTACACAATCATCCATTCCGGCCTACAATGCCACCTTTGGACGGGAGGACCTCATTCCTACCATAATTTTTTCCGGCTCTATCAATCCTTTCCCGCAGGCCCAGGATCATGTGCTTGATATAACTATCAGTCTGTAGCCAGTGAACGTCAGCCTCCAGTCATACCCTCCCGCCTCATCTTGTTCTGGCGTTTCTTTCTTACTTTGTTTTTATCTTTATGGGTTTCTTTGGTATCTGTGTCATAGCACTGCAAAAACGATCTTCACAGCTTGTTTTTTTTTGGGTGGCGAAACGGCGTCATTATGATTTGGGGGAGGGGAAAAAAAATCACGTCCCATGATATGACATGATTGCAGCTTTGGTCTCCCCAACCATATGCATAACAATTGCATTTTTTTTCTTCACAACAAAAAGTGAACACCTCTAATACTCTTGCTATCAAGTCCTTTATTGCTGTATCACCACACTACCACGTAAGACTGGGCTCTAATTGGGAGTTTTTTTCGGTTTTGTCTATTTTTTTTTTCCTTACATCCTCACACATCTGTGCAGCTTAATCTTAGGTCTATGAGAGCCTTCACGATGTACATACTTTTTATGTTTTTACAGGAGGTCTTGCTGTGTTTCCTGTTGGTTTTTCATTGCTTGTCTTTTGTTCTGGTTATTCAATAATAGCTTATCTTTTTTTTTATGTCCTTTTTATTAAATTAATGAGAAAAGTTTCTATTTTATTAACCAAATTTGCACATTGATTATATATAGGATTTCGACCTTTGTAAACCCTGAATAAGTTACGCAATCTGACAATAGTAACCCTATTGCTTGGCTTGTGTAGCTTCAGAACTGATGTATTTTTTTTTATATTTTTTTTTTTAAAATCTGTGACAATATTTATACTGTAAATAGGCTTCTTTTGTACGAGCCTCTTTCAACTGAAACTCTTTCAGGGACCGCAATTTCATTCATTCATATCATATATTTATCTTGTCTTCAAAGATAGTGCGCTACTTTCCAAATCGACACACAGCCTAGCTAAACAAGAAGAAAGAGAAATGCCCACCCCAGGAGTCCTCCGCTCTATATCGAGGCTCGTTGCCTCGACATTGATTCGTCGTGTACAATCTCCATCTGTCCTCACAGGCTATGTAACTCGCCAGAATCCATCCGTACCAGCTCGGATTGGTGGTCTGAACAGTAGAAGCCTTCAGTGCCGGTATTACTACAAGAGTGCTCCTGGTGAGGCGCCACTGGAGATATTCGATTTTGAACAAGTATACATTCCCTGTTTTTTTCTTTCTTTTAATCCTTTTGATGCTTATTTTTGTTCGGCCAACTAACTTATGATCATGTAGCTGAAAAAACTCATCAATGAGCAGCCTGATGAGTACGTTGTCGTTGGTACGTATATCAAATTCTTTAGATGTCCTACTCATATATAAACTTTCAAGATTAAATAGACTGTACTAACACAAGATCAGACGCACGCGAACCCGGCGAGTTGGTACAAAGTGGCACTATTCCAACCGCGGTAAACATCCCCATTGGTTCATCTCCGGATAGCTTCCAGATTCATAACGAGGATTTCGAAGACAGATTCGGCTTCGAGAGACCGGGAAAGGACAAGATTCTTCTCTTCTTCTGCAAGGCTGGCGTTCGTAGTCACGCGGCTGCTAAACTTGCTCGTGATGCTGGTTGGAAGACCGCTGAGTATCCTGGAAGTTGGGTGGACTGGGTTGCAAAGGGCGGAGATATCACACACTCTTTCAACTAAAAAGAAGAGACTGTGCTCTAAGCTATGTCTGGAAGAAATATACTAAGCAATGAAAAAGATAATGTTACATGGTACAACCAAGTGAAGTATTAGAATCATGAATATCTGTGAACTAGTACTACCGAAGCTATATCTAAGGTGGACTATCGGGCCGCAGTCTATGTGTATTAAACAACAACATAGGCATATGATGGATAGCTAAAATACCCTCGACTAAACGAACTAATACATTGGCTTAGAATAGTAATCTATCTCCGCTATTCTGGAGGGGGCTTTTATGCGCAAAGAAGAGGAATTTAATGGTGAGTGACAGTGCCATATGAAGCACAACGATAGCCACCAACATGATCTTACTAGTCTGCTGATCAGTAGCACTGAGTATAGGATACAAGTTCCGAACTAGGAATGCCACTGACATGGCACATCCGACTGCCACGAAAACCCAGTTGATAATGTCGATTGGGGACCAGCTAATTAAAGCTACGGGAATCCAAATAAGATTTCCGTAGCCATATAGGGCCCAGCATTCCAAGAGATTAGCAGATTCGCTGCCAAAGTACCGAAGAGCAAGATAGAGAATGATCGGAACGAAGAGAGTGTACCCATAGATTAGACCAGCAGCACCTAGAGATTATATATCTGTCAGAAAGGATACTCAACGATAAGAGATTAAAGAGGCTATTGCCGGACTTACCACTGAGTAGTTTGAAGTTATAAACGAAATCGTCACCATCATCCTGGGCGCCGTATTCACTTATCGTACCGCCCAAAAACAGGATTAAGATAACCGTAGTGGCGATCCACGTCGGTCCATACAGATCCGGATTACCCTCGAGGACATCCAAAAAGTTAGCGCGCGGGTATAGCGCAGCAAAGCACCGATTTAGAACTGCGCTGGTATCGACGTCGAAGAATTGGGCGTAGAAATACATGGACCAGAGCATGTGTTTCTTGTTGGGTGTCGTGGAGGCTGTTGCTGGCGGTGGGAGGCCGGATGAACCTGCTTTGCGACGGGTCGGGTTCTCGTCAAAGGTGGAGGTGTGGAATTCAAGATCGCTTTCGAGATCGGTGCGACCGAGGTCGGCCTAGGTAAAAAAGAAAAGAAAAAAAAGCAAGTTAGTTTGGTGGGATATTGAAGAAGGGCTGATTATAGGACATCACAAGGGAGTATATTGTTAGCTCTGGGCTAGGTGGTGAAGCTTCTTACATCGTCGTCGATATCGACTACGGCATCGTATCCTGTACCAGACATGTTTGAATCAAGACTAGCTTGTTATATATTGAAGATAGAGTACTTTAGAAATAAAGATTATCGAGAAAAAAAGAAAATGGTCGAGTTATGCGCTGCCGTCCTGAACATCTAGAGCTTGTCAAAGAGATGACGTTAGCTTGATCAATAGCTTCGAGGTCAAATCATGGCACAAAACGTCGCGCAGTGTGATGCTTGGCTATTTAACCGAACTTATACCGCTACGTGCTACTACGTATGTATGTATGAATTTAGTTATGCTTGCTAAAACACAGCCTGTAGTACATATGTATAACCCATGCCTTGAAATGCATGCATTAAGTATAATCCAATACAAAATCCAAAGTGATTAGTTTCGGAGGAGTGCAAGCGATGCATGGGTTTGAATGGCATTATAGTGCACAGGAAACACTACATTTACATACTTACATGTATATATATATATGCAGTTATGGTTAGGAGTGATATAGTCATCAGAGGTAGAACAGCACCTTTAGCACCCTACCTATTAACATATGAATAGTTGTAGGGTCACATATACGGAACTGTACATTAAATATTGGGAAACAAAAGTCGCTGAAATTTTTTTTTCCTTCCATTGTTATCATAAAAGGGCTAGATACACATGGACATTCTCTTAAACCATGGCTCCAACCAAAATGCAGAATCCCAGACGCCACATTTCCTTTTTGACACACCCAGCAGCTCGTTGCGCGCATCGTTTATTTGAGCTTCTTCTTGGGACGCAGCTGGTTGGTGTGGCCGCACTTCCGCTTACGGCAGTTGGTGGCACGAGGAGGAAGACGAGCCTATGATCGATATGTTAGAATACTTGATGTACGACATTTAGTTTGTTTTTGTGATGTGCGGAATATACGTACGTAGCACTTGCGGCAGATCATCTTGTCGCAGTTGAACTTGGAGGCCAGAGCCTTCAGCGAGGGCTCAATGAGACCACCACGTAGGCGCAGAACCAGGTGGAGAGTGGACTCCTGTATACTGGGTTAGTTATTTTGGATAACAATTGAGGGCGGGGATTTCGTCATCGGGATATATGGACTCAGTCACAGCCTGGCGCGAGACTTGTATTCAAGATGGTTGGTTGTGCATGATTAAGTACCAAGTCCGTATTCTCGATATTGACAGTATGGGTGTGAACGCACCTTCTGGATGTTGTAGTCAGACAGAGTACGGCCATCCTCAAGCTGCTTGCCAGCGAAGATCAGACGCTGCTGGTCCGGGGGAATGCCCTCCTTGTCCTGAATCTTGGACTTGACGTTGTCGATCGTGTCCGAGGACTCGACCTCCAGGGTAATGGTCTTACCCGTCAGGGTCTTGACGAAACTGTTGTCGTGATGTTAGTATTTCTGGCTGAATTAAAGTCGGCATTGAATCCGTGTCGGATAATCATAGCGATTTTTGGGCTGTCGTCGGTATCGAGGTGAGATTCGTAGAAATAAATGTATATCGTGCGCTGGATTTTTGTCGACTTTTTTTTTTTCAGGGAAGAAATTGAATATGTTGAGGTAGGGGAGAGTCTTACATCTGCACTACAGTTGAGGGATATCATGTTAGCATTTAACTCAAGACAAATGATAGTGACAGCGAAGCGTCGTATATCATGTAAAATTAGCATATATTACTTACTCTTGCCGGTGATATGTGACGGTTTGATGCTATCTTAGTGGAAGAAAGGAAAGGTTCAACAACCAAGAGAATCATTCAATATTCCAGATGGGTGGGGTTTAGGACGCTGCGAGGAAGCACCAAATTGGGGGTGTGCTAAGAGAGCCCTGATACACGTGACCGCACTAAAATTTGTGACGCATTACGGTAATGAGTTTTTTGTGTTGTGTGAAAGTTTCCACAAAAAAGTAAGCATGTTGGATTTTTACACTGTACAGACGTCGTAGTAAGACTGATGTTACATGAAGTCAGCCGAAGGAATGACTTTGCGGGGATCAGGTTTATTAGGTAGTGGTTTGGTTTTATATTGATGATTAGATATTATTAGTAGTAAATAGGATTTAATGATGAATATCATGAAATAGCACCGCTCTTTTTACGAAGCTTCTCTATGCTTTGCATATGGGTTTGAACCATATCGACCGATTTGACCAATGTGTCGAAGTCAAGGGCGCTACATTCTGCAGCAGTTTCGTAGAAAAATTGAGCTTCGGCGGTCATATTTTTTGTATATTTATCAGATATCGAAAAGTATGGCGTGGGTGGTGTAGATTCATCATATGGATAGTTTATGCTCTTGATCTGAAGATCTGCAATGGCTTTCTGTACACTTTCGATAGTGTCTTCTTTTCTCGTTTGTGTAATTTCCATTTGTAATGGGAATAGCCGCAAAGCCTGGTCATCTTCGCCTATAAAATCGGCTGTTAAACATTGAACATGTAATCCTGTGTATAGTTTTGTCTTCTTACCTTGGCCTTGCGCAAATATTAGTGCACGACTGATGAATTTTTGCTGTTCATCAGTGCTCATTGCAACTATTTCTTCACCGGATATATCTTGATAGTATTTTACTTCTGGGACTGATTTCTTTGTTGCTTTCATATGCTCGTGCCATATTGGCCAATCAATAGTGGGCAAGTAAGCGGTTTGGCCGGTTATACCAGAATTTTGAGTGAAAGGGAAAAAGTGGTTACCAATAGTCACTATGAGAGATATGAGCAAGACCTCTGGTTGGTCTATCAATCTAATGCGACTTTTGGATACTGGAAGCGCATAGTTGAGGTCAAGATGTACACTTAACTGTTTGGCAATAAGCACGATATCAACTTCATAGACACGTCAATAAGATATACAGATATAGAGCTAATGATCAACTTACCTGGAAGTCCCAAAGTTTTGACAAAGTCGATTGCAAGTAGGGAATGGTTTATTGGAGGATATACCATGCCGTAATTGACGTTGTAGGATAATTCTAGCTTGAGAATTGTATAATGCAGTTCAGTCCCCTTGAGTGGGTTTCGAGTTGGTGATTTGAGCATCTTGGGATATGGTTGAGGTAGTCGCTCAGTAAGACTCTGAGGTAGTATTTCCATCTATAGAGAAGCAGAACGTTAATCGTGTCATTGTTTATACAACATCAAGGATTATTATACGTACTGCATTACTAAAAGGAAGAGAGTCTATTGTCACCCACTGATGCAAGTTACCAATGCTAACAGGTATACGTAATAATCGACACGCAAGATAACATATAGCCAATGTCTCAATCACTGATGGTGCTTCCCATTTGTCTCCTGCCTGTGCTGCCCACTCTGAAGCACGATCGATGCCCTTGACATCAATATCTTCTTCTGTAGGGACTAGTTGTGAGCTAGAAAAGAAAACCTCTTCTGACCCAGTCTCTTCAGAGGTATTTGCCGGAGGGTACCCTCTGATTCGAAGATCCCAAAGATCTTTAGTTATGCCTTCTAGTTCTGGATTGTATTGCTTTTTCTGTATTAACCAGAGAACTTGATTACGAAGCAAAAACTGCAAACATTCAAGATAGAGATCACGGCCCCGGGCGCCCGTCAAGCGTTGTTTTTCCACTTCTTTGACTTCTTTGGCTTTTCTGGCCGTGTGATAACCAGTTGCACCAGCTTGGCCACTCTCATCGGCCACATATTCGATAAAACCTTCAATCTGGTGGCCGTTTTGACAGTACCGTAGACCATTCTCTTGATACCAACGTTTAGCGCGGCAGCGTGAGCATCGTTCGCTCCCCTTTGGAAACCGGTGAAGCTCGCGGTTCGTGTCATCCATGTTTTTAGAAGATAGAGTAGATATACACAGGAGTCCTATAGAGATTGGTGGAACGAGTTGCAAAGTATACTGATCGAGATGGCATATATAAGAAAAGAGAAGGCGCTGAACTAGATGGTTGCAAAGTCTTCAGGGTTTGGCACTAAGGGTGGTAAAAAGCCTTAGTGGGCCCATTCACATAGCTGGCAAGGCGTAAGTCACACCGTGGTATAACTATTTCATGCAGCCAATAAATAGTCAGTAGAAGTCTAATCTATGCTAAAGATATTATTAGCCATCACAAAGTTGACTAGTATTTTTCTACGCAGAGAAGTTGGACTGTGCTCAACGATGGTATTTTCTACTACAGGTTATCAAAGAAAGATAATCAAGGTTTATTATTGTCTCATACTTTAATTATAATCAAGGTAACTTTTTATTCATGAAAGGAATCACATAGACGGCATCATGATATATACATGAAAATTGGGGCGTGATGATTGAGTGCTAGTATTTCAAGATTCATTATATCTTATTTTTTACATTGATAAAGAGCACTTAGTCAGAGCCACGAGGAGCCTCCTTAGCATCAATGGCGGCCTCCTCACCCATAGCGGTCAGAATGATAACAACTGTTCACAAGGTTAGTGTCTAATTCGATATTGATGATGCGAGAAAGGCTATAATGTAACTTACGAGTGTCCTTGCCGTCATCCCACAGCTCCTGGATCTTCTTGCCGACCTCGCCCTCAGGCAGCTTAACATCTTCCTTGGCGTTGGAGCTACCCTCAAGTAGAAGGGAGAGGTACTCATCATCGGTGATGTTCAGCTAGTTGCGGATGTCAGAACTGTATCTTGAAGATTGTATAGAAAGAATCAACTTACCAGCTGGTACTCCTTACGGGAGACGTTGGGGACGTCCATGTTGTGGGTGGAAGGGCACAGATCCTCAAGCTTCTTGCCAGTGAAAATGTCAATGGCGACCAAGTGAACCTTGGCGTGACCGTGCTTGCCAGTCTTGGAGGTTGACATGTCGACGATCTTGCAAGGGCGGCCCTTGATGACGACGTGACCGTTCTTACGCAGAGCAGAGCACTGCATGGGGAAGGTGGCCGAAGCGCCGGCATCGGCGGACTCGAAGTGGTGGTCGTGCTAATTGGGAGAGTTATATTAGTAACTTGTATGAGAAGATTGTACCATTCTCATCGCTGCTGTCATATATAGCGCCAAGTCGAGCCATGATACGGCCGTTGGCCCGATCTATCTATTCCAAAGATGCAGAGTTTGTTGATCGATTGCCGATGTAGCAATGATGGCATCATGTACTTCGAGCCCGAGTGGTGATGACAAGTACCATCATCCGGAAGAAGATTTCAAAGGCGCGGGTTGTTCATTCATAGCCGAGATACACAACGGCGTTTAGCGACTCGCATCTCGCAGGCCCGATTGGATGCGGGGTGTTGAAGAGTGGACGAGGGCACTTGGCGATTGTTCGTATGTGGTGCTTGAAAGAGCAGATAGATGGGATATATAGTGATAAACTTACATCGTCGGACATTTTGATTGATGGGTAATTGAACCTGGGGAGTGTAAGGAAAGGAAGAAAAGAAGATGAAGAACAAAATTTTAGATTTTTTTTTTAAAAAAAAAAAAGGGAAGAAGGAGGGCGGGGTGACTTAAGATGACCTTAAAAAAATCTAAAACAGTGTACACTGTGTGTGCATGTAAACTACTTGGAGCATATGGGCTAGTTCTAGAGGGGGCAAAACCTTTTTGTCTATGGAGGGGGGCTTTGGCAGTGCCTTGATTGGCGGGTGACCTTATTCATGCCACGCCCCACACCATACATGAGTAGACTTAGTTGTAAACTTAGTAGTAGACTTGGAACCGGCTTTTTTCTCTTAGGCCAGTGGACTTCCTAGCTTTTATTCTTTCCATTGTTCTCGGTTTTGTTATCTGGATCTTAGTAATGTGCCTCTATAGACACTGTGAGTTGAAGATGTACAGCATACTAGATCTCATGCATGGATGATAAATGCATACAGTGCTTGCAGTTTTGAAAGTCTCTGGTAACCGACCACAGGCATTCATTAACAATTCTTTAGACCAGGGTGCTCATTACCCATCAGCTAGCCGACGATACTCGTGCCCTAAGGTTTTGCTCAAGCAATGGCCAATTGCGATCTCGATCTCTTACCCATATCTGGTTGATAATTGGAGATTTTGTGCATAATCTTTTTTATCTGCGATGCACCATTCCATCCTAGTGCTTGTGGTTGCATCATATCATTCCATGACAGCCAGCATCAAAATAAGTATGTACTTGAGCAATGTGCGGGCTCAACATCACGTACTGTACCATCAAACTGACTACCTACAAGCTTATTTTGTTAGATGATGTGTTGATCATTGGCTTTATTGTCGTACGCTAGTTGTTACTGTCATGATCGATCATGAATCTGATATAGTGATATTTCTACATGATAACAAGATCATTATCCTAGTAGTATCTATGTAAACTCTATCCTCTCTTGTTCGAGACAAAGAGCATTCAACATAGTGGGGTTCTATACCTTAAACCCTATACGTACAGGGCTCAATGTAACCCTAATTAGTCAGCTTCATCAAGCTCCAACAAACTTTATGTGATGACGACCCCTAGTGTTCCAACACCATAAATTCAAGCTTTACGCTGAACACATCATCATTCAATAGTGTGCGTTGCGCTGAGTTGATTTTCCGAGTTCTAGCATAATCTCCCGTGCGGTATTATTTGCATAACTCACGCTATGAGCTTCCATATTTGTCTTGTCTATTCAAGTGCTTCCGCCTAATTCTTTTTGATCGGTTAGCACCGCTGTTCGGTATACCAACCATCCTAGCATCAGAGAATCTTGAACCACCATGTGGCTGGACCGACTTGCCTCTCAGGCTGCTCAACCGAACTCGTCTCAACCACCATCTCGGCCATTCAGCAATGGCGCACTACCGCATCGAACCTCTAGCAGCCTCAGTCCTTACGTCACCTCTCAGCGATCTGCCTCTGTACAGCGCAAAGGCTCGATTACTCCCGTAATAGTGAACGATTCCACGATATCGCTCCTATCCACAGCCCGCAAAAACAATGGCCCGTCACCAAGACAGCCGTCTCCGGGCGCACCAAATCCCGAAGTTCTCATTGAGAGATTGCTCGAAGTTCAGAAAGAGGACATAGACTCGTCAATTCCGCCGCCACATAATATCAAACTCGGAGATCTTGACCTGGCCTTTGATTTCACAGGCCTGTCACTTTCTGCATTTGCCGCATGCGAGCCAACAGGCGAGAATCGTGACTGTCATCCACCGATACAGTGTAAGTCATTGAGCGCATGTGCTGGCACTTTGCTATATATATATATATATACGCATACTAAACAAAAGTCGTCTTCGGCCACTATAGACTCTGTCGAGAATGACCGATTCAACCAGCTACACAAGTCAATTGTTGATTGCGACAGCGTCCTCAACTCCGTTGAAGCCAATCTCGAAAGCTTCCGAAGCGATCTAGAATTTGTCTCTGCCGATATAGAAACCCTGCAAGCGCGCTCAATGGCACTCAACGTCAGACTAGAAAATCGTAAATCAGTTGAAAAGTCCCTTGCGCCTGTTGTTGAGGAATTAAGTGTTGCGCCAGCTGTTGTCGCAAAGATATCCGACGGAACTATCGACGAAAGCTGGATCAAAGCTCTCCATGAAGTAGATAAACGATCCACCGCCTACAAAAAAGAGACCAATAGACAAGGCAAGGCTTGGGACGAATTAGGCCCGTTATTAAATAAACTTGTAGCCAAGGTACATATCTCTACACCCTCCATCAGCTTAACTTTTTGACCCGGCCAGTGTTAACACAGTGATACATCTTCAGGCCATTGAAAGAATCCGAGACTACATAGTGACGCAAATTAAAGCACTACGGTCACCCAATATCAACGCGCAGATTTTACAACAACAGAACTTTCTCAAGTTTAAAGATGGCTTCTCGTTCCTCTACCGACACAACTCACAGCTTGGCGATGAAATTTGCCTTGCCTATATGAACACAATCAGGTGGTATTACTTACACCACTTTTCGCGATACCAGCGCTCTCTAGAGAAGCTCAAGATCCACACATTAGATAAGAGTGACGCAATTGGTGCCGAAGACCGCAAAGCCTCTATGCTTTCCGTCCCATCGATGCGACAACAAGCACCCCCTCATGATACATTCAATCTTGGCCGACGCATCGAGCTGCTCAAAACTAATAATCAAGTCGCGCTTTCGTCCTACCTTGCAGAAGAAACGTCGACATATCAATATATTGAAGTCCCATTCCGAAACTTCAATCTTGCTTTAGTCGATAACGCAACTGCCGAGTACACCTTTTTATCCTCGTTTTTCTCTCCACCAATTTCCCTCGCTATTATACAAAAGCATTTTAACTACATTTTCGAGCCGACGTTTGCTCTTGGAAAAAATCTTGCTCAAACACTCATGTCAAACTCATATGATGCACTGGGTCTTTTGTTATCAATACGGCTTAATCAGCATTTTGCCTTTGAACTACAGCGAAGAAGGGTTCCAGCATTGGATGGCTATATCGACACTACTAACATGGTGATGTGGCCTAGACTACAAAAGGTTATGGATTTTCATTCCGACTCTATACATGCTTTGACTTCAAGTCTTCCATCCAAGCCTTCTAGTTCAAACATGTCTTTCGCGCCTCACATGATTACTCAGCGGTTTGGGCAGATTCTTCACGGTGTTTTGTCTTTAAGCTCTGAATCAGCCGATGATGAGCCCGTTGTCACTAGCCTCGGTCGTCTTCGTATGGAGATTGAAACATTTCTTGCCAAATATGCCCAAGTCCAAAGTGGAGGAGACGCAAGGAAGCGTTCTCGATTCCTATATAACAACTTCTCTCTTATAGCTACTATCATCAGTGATACTGTCGGGCGACTTGCTCAAGAGCAGCAGAGCCATTACGAAAGTATGAAGAGTCAATTCCAAGAAGGGCCTTGAGATGCAATAAGACCATGATTTTACAGCCATCATGAATATCTGCTACTCACCATATAGAAATCCACCACCTAACGTACTAGTTATTAGACATTAGTACATTGTAATATATGATATCCCCACGGTACATACAATCTGACACTGACTCAAATGATATCAGCCACCTATGGATTGCTGATAAATGATTATGCATCATACCAAATAGTAAATGGGGGTCCTCTATGAGTTAAGATACGAGGCTACCAGAGAGACCGGGTTTGGGTTCTTCCGTAGATAGATAGCAAGTATTCCAACCGCCACAGCAGCACCAACTGCCTGCGCCGGCTTTTTGTACTTCCAAAGAGTCTTTCCAACGTCCGTGTACATTTTCTGCCATTCGAGCTCAGAAGTCTGTTTCCTAAAGCATTCCTCGGCGTCTTCCAGAGTTTGATCAGGCAGATTTGCGGTTTTAAGACAGCTCGATGGAGATAAGGCCTTCCATGCCTTCAGAGATTCTGGTGGGTGGGCTTCCATCAATGACACGGCACCGGATATCAAGCCTTCTAGATCGAGCGGCTGAGGCACTTTGGACAGCATAAGCTGAAGCATAGCCTGGTCATCTTCCGGTGTTTCCAGGAGAATCTCGCGTCGCGAGATGATGATCTGGACGAAAAGATAGACACTGAAAACCGGATGAGTAGCTAGTAAAGCATCGAACAGTCTTGCTATATCACCATACCGCTCGACATTGTGGGCGTACATTGTAATTGTTCCAGCAAGGGCATAGTACGGGTCAACGCCGGTTAGGTGGGCCCGGAGTTCGGGGTCCGCCGTGTCCAAGATGTCGGGTATTAGACGCAGTTGGGCAATGGTTGGGCTTAGATCTGTGAGCATGAAGTCTCTGATTCGAAAAAGGGAGAGTCGGCTGACGGCTCGTGCTCGCACGCGCCGCGGCAAGACAAGTAGGAAAACTTGGCAGATGTCGTGGTATCCCTGGAAGTAATGAAGATAGGGGTATCGGCGAAGAACCTCGACGATCAGGTCTGACAACTCGGTCTTTATGACGTCAAGCTCAGATGAGGTCTTGTCTGTGTAGATGTTAGTAAATGGAGGTATTACACGTGAGAATGAGGCGTGTATATATATATACCGTTGGGGTAGTATACAAAGGATCTATTGACATCCAGTTGTACTTGTCCTTCATCATGATGGGGTGGAAGATCTTCCCATCGTGGTTCTATCAAGTCATCTTCCTGATCTTTCTCGTCCTTGACTACTTCTTCTTTGACACCGTCCGAAAGATCACCCAATAGATATGGCCCTAGATGATTAGTCAGATATATTGATTTGATACGACCAAGAAGATCATGTTATCTTCGTATTCAATAGTGATCAACCTACATGCAGCTTTTCGGAATTCGTCCTTGATATAACCTCCTTTGGATAAGGCTAGATGTTGAAGAGCGACGACATCTTTTGTTTGACAAGCCTTTTCTATCTTTTCGGCCTTGGTCAAGGCCCATTCATCTTCTAACACATCATACTTTATGATTTCGTCCTTTTCAAGCAAAGAGATGCTTTGATCCTCTTCTTCTTCTGATTTGATGCTGATATTATCTATTTCAGGCACCGCAGTCTCCATGATGCCACAGAGATACTGTATACCGGGTACTGACTGCTATAGGGTTCAGTTCTTATAATGTTTTGTTTACTTGAACTTCAAAATAGAGATATAGAGTGGATTTTTAGAGTAAGCCAGGGATAGAGCATGGAAGCAATTTATAAAAAAGCTTAAGAGCTAAGGCAAATACAATTACCATAGATAGATTGCAGTTGTTTTGCCATAATCAAACAGCCATTAGTATATGGAGTCTTAGTGCCTATTGGTAGTATATCCTAATGTCCTACAAGTTTTAGCTTAAGAAGCCTAGTTAGGCTCTGTTTCTTTGGAGAAAAACAAAAATTACTAATGGCGAGTGGGCCCCAGCCACATTTAGAGGTGGATCCCGATGGAAGTTCGCGTATTGAGATGTGGCACTAACCCTACCACTCCAGGCATAACTACGATATGAAGAAGACAAGATGACTGGAATGCAAAATTTCTGTACGTGAATAGATCTTGTTTTTAGCATAAGTTTATGAGTTTGCAGATTAGAAATCGAACCATGGAAAGCAAAATCCCACGAGTTACGGGGCCTATCTTTTCCTAGAGGAAAGTCGCGCAACTCAATATCTGAATGAAGATGGAAGAGTTGGTCTGTTGAATGATGAACTTATCGAAAGCTTTTGATATATATGAGCTGAGATGAAGAGGTGGGGATTAATGCTATTTATATTGTCAAGACCTACATGAGATTTTAAGTGATATCGACTATATCGCCGATTTTTCAAAAATATGTAGAGATCAGATATCTGTAAATATACAGGAGTTAAGTGATTCTATCTGTATAGTGTATATATCGACCACGGGAGATAGGATTGTGCCAAGGCTTCACTACGTAAGACATATCTCTTCATATATAGTAAGTTTTTCAGTCTTATTATCTCGTTGAACAAAAGGTCTATGTTCCAGACTTGAAATATAAATCATGATGCTTGTGTTTTTTTTCTTTTTCTTCTTGTTTTCCTAGTGGCACTACTGATTGTCTTGTCTCGAACGCGAGCTAGGATCTACATGCCCTGTCATATCTTTCCATTATACTTACTATTATTTTGGTTTGGTTTCGTTGAGCACATGTTTTCGGGTTGGTAATGTCCTAGAGCCAATGATTATAGATAGGGAGGGGTGTTGGTATGGTCATATGTAGGAAGGATAGCCTGGCCACAAAACATTGTGATCAGGGATCCTTCTTTATAGGTAATATGACTCGTAATAAAGAGATAGAGAGAAATGAAGAAGATGCGTGAATCATACAATTCTCAGTCCGGATCTTGGATATTCGAAAGAGATGGTGGACCAGAGAGTACATGTAGGGAGAACAAGTCACATATTTTCTGTTTGGTGAGAATAACTAGGACGGGATCACTGGATCGGTCATCGTTAAGATAACTGATTTGTTGTAGGTTTCGAAGAGACAGTTAAACAAGATGACCTCGGCTGATAGCATATCTTTAGACGTCTGACTAACTAATGTTCATATCCAGGCCATTACATCACTAAGTCTACGAAGTACTGATCAAGCCGGCGGGGAGCATCGCATCGTCATATAACAGTAGTATATACTTACACATGCATACACAGGGGGCTATTCCTAGTCGGTGGCTAAACTTTTGTATGTCTGGATATCACTAGAAGGAGTGAAAGTCTTCTTGGCTCCTTTGGCACCAAGTCCGTTGTCCTTTTTTTTTCTTTTCTTTCCACCAGAGGGTTACTTGATATGTATCTGAAGAGAGTGAGTAAAATTTCGAAGTGCCCATTTGATTTTACAGAGTTCTATCCTACTGAGCACAGGAATGCGTTAGCTTAGATGATCAAGTTATGTAGCATAGGACAACAAATATATTGGATGAGATTGGAGAGTTGTTAGGCTCTATTTCCAAGTTTTTGGCGGCAAGTTTCTTCTCTCTACAGCAGATGAGGATTCTTGTCTACTTAGATTACACTTTCGCAATATGGGACCGAGCTTTATTCTCTATTGGTTTAGCATTTTATCAGATGTATTAACTAACCTTAGCGTTCCAAGATAAGTATAAGAACATGATGAATAATATATGTATATCGGAATATATAGAAACAAAAAGAACCCTTTTTCTAGGGGATGGATCAAAAAATACGGGGCACTTAAAGACAATTGTATGCAGCTGAAGGTGCGTTGATGCGCTGTTTTCTATTCCTTCTAACGCTAACGACTAATGATGTTTCTTAGCAAGAGAGCTCGCAATTCTTACTGCATGCATTAAATTATTTAGAATCTCAAACATATGTATGTATATAAAAGAAAGCAAATATATATAAACACTACTTCACGCTATGTAGTTAGCTAATCAGTTAGGAGGTAGAGTGTCATCATGAGCGGTTAGTGCATCTCAACGACACACTCAGAGCAAATGAGCCGACTATTGTTTGGAACAGACTAACAACCGACTAGAGTGAGAGAACCAGACCGTTGCTACGTTGTACTATATATATGTGCACCAGTGTGAGTTGGCCTTATGCTACTCGGGCTTGCTTTGGGGCTTCTAGCTTGATGAGTCTTTAGGCCACAGCAAAATTCTTTTCTTTTCTTCTAGAACTGACTTGCTAGCCATGCTCGACACTCTATGTATTACAATTAGAGTGATGTGCCAAATTCAGCTATGAAATAAAGGGTTCAATGAAATCTTTAGCTTTCCAAGCTGAATCGACTGATATGACTTAGATACTACATAGAAGATAACTTGGCCTACCTAACATATTGGATCTAGTTTGATGCCGAACCACGAAGTTTCCGATAGCATCCTGATGCTATAGTTGGAGCTTTGCAATGGCCTAATCATAGGTGTATGCTCTGTATCAGAGCACCATGCTTCAAAGCTTGTCTCTCACTAGAAGAATGTGTGCTATCTCGAAGTCTGATCCTAGCCGTAATACATGTTGCATGTCTAGAACGTGCATTGTAATTTCCACGTGTTGAATAGGACTTGCAACTCTGGAATAGAAAGCCATGCTTAAGGATTGACACTAACAACGGACGCTGGTATAGTGGCTCACTGTTGAATTTTGGGCTAATAAATTGTAACTACTGCTTGTCGATATATTGTGGTCTAGTCTTAGTTGCTAAACAGACTATGATTGAATAGATGGCTGAAATCAAAGTCTGAGGTCTAACGAAAAATCAAGAGTACGGACACACTACCGGTAGTGAGTGGACATATATGAACAGATGGGAACAAAACACTACATGTACTGTCCTACATGTATAGAGTTATGTTCTCTAAGAGGACTACTTGAGAGCTGATGATATTGAGGGCGTTTAGAGTCTGTCTACCATCTCTATCATCTTCATAAAAGGATATATTTATATGATCAACGGGGGTTATTGGTCTGAGAGTCTTGAATAACCATTTAGATATTGGTGTTCTATTCCCTTGTTCAACAAGAGAAGTGAGAAAGTAGAGGTAGGTACATAGTGACTTATCGTATCGAATTCGGTGACTGATCTTAACTTTTGATATTTCGGAGTCAGAAACATGGCTTGATTAGCAAACTTTACGGGCGTTAGCAACTCGCTGTGATTCTCGATGAAAGAGAAAGAGAAAGGGGGGGGGGGGAACTTGTGACACTGAATCTTGTAACATGGATACCTACAAGCTTCGTACAAGGCTCAAACTGCAAATTTCAATTCTACCAGTTGTCAAGAGAAAATATGAGTATAAGTGAAACTCATATATGACCTGTCGAGCTTACATATGTACATGTATGGTACATATACGTATGATATCAATAGTGCTATGTAGGAAGCCTTAGACGGCGAAGTACATATGTACATACTGGAGGAGATCATCGGAACAAGAAGAAAACCAGATCTCTCCCAACGAGGTTCTTCCGGACTTTAATTTTCAGAACTGTATATGTAGGCCTATAAATTATGTCTATACATGAGAGGTGCCTAAGAATTCAGACAGTGGTTAGGATTTATGACCCCATAGCGATGACGATATAACCTATGTAATTCATAGCCGCCTAGTAGTGGCTCAGTAGTATTACATGATAAGAAGTGAGATCACTACTTGTTGTTTGTTTTCTCTTTCCTAGGATCAAGTCCTGCACAGACTAATACATATCTTTAGAGATGAATAGAATATGCACTATTCCGTCTGCGTAACATTGCGTATATGCGGTACCATGGTGGAACAGCATTCCATTATTGAGGCTATCATCTGGCTGTCATGTATATGTAGGAGATGCGTCTGTTTCTTGTATGTCCATACACAACATTGAACATAGATATGTAGATATATGTACATATATTTACATTGTAGGTGTAGTTAACTAAATGACAGGTCATAGAGCACATTATTACTGTTACTAAAGGTCTAGCAGCAGCTATGTGCATATACATATCTTGCTTGAGCTATAATATATCTGTACCATCGTTTTGCTAACAGCAACAATGATTCACATTGTGGAAAAACATGTACCAACTAGCTTTGTTGTTGTTGTTGCGAAATATCAGGTTTAGGAGCTGAAAGCTCAATGTCGGACATAAGTGAAACCACGGATAAAAGCACAAAATAACAATAAGCTAATGACAAGAACGGTAATATGTTGCTTGGCCCTTGTCGTAGAATGTGTATCCTACCGGTTAATTTAGCTAATAGTGAGGTTGAGTGAGACCAAAACAGGACTAGATTGCTGATTCTGGAGAAGAAATGATATGTAGGCGGTACCTATGTATGTTACTATAAACCAACAGGCATCAGACAAGTGTTAAAAACAGGTAAGCTGAATGAAAGGCTCGTGAGAACTACTACCGATGGTCGGACTAAGTTAGAATAGGGTAGATTGTTGATTACTATACGTAGAAGTCGACGCAATAACTACAGCCGAGTTTGCTGATCAAATTATCGGCAAGTATTTACTATCTTGGACTAGACTAATGCATGTTTCGAGATTTGTTGTTACCGCAGATGTTGTTGTTATGCAAAGTGATATGTTATCATATTGTACCTAGCCAGGTAGATACATATGGACACAGTATAAGTTGTCTTGATTACAGATATATGTAACGAATGAACGTACTTTGGGATAAGCATGCATGAATAGACCAGGAAAATAAACAAGCTGAGGTATACAAAGTCACAGCAAAGTTGGAATGGGTCAAGATTCAAGGTGGCTGGTCAGCCCTGCGGGACAGCTAGCGGCATATCAACGTCCGAATG
Organism: Davidsoniella virescens; assembly: GCA_001513805.1. Classification (NCBI taxonomy): domain Eukaryota; kingdom Fungi; phylum Ascomycota; class Sordariomycetes; order Microascales; family Ceratocystidaceae; genus Davidsoniella; species Davidsoniella virescens. Next base: position 49,535 of record LJZU01000085.1, read on the forward strand.
ACGATATGTATCTGTATCTGTACAGCTATGGGAGCATATGTAGCAAAAGAAGATACGGAGTGATTTCTCGCAAGTAGCCTTGGCCTATGTTTGCATATCTGCGAAGATGACCGGATAGAGGTCAAGATAACCAGACACAGAAAGATGGTGAGCCTGGCGGGGGTACGGAGCGCCGATGAAAAACATGGCGAAGACGATAGAGTGTACTGATGGCTACTCGGATGGATAAAGCTCAAGCTTCTCAGTGGACAAGTATGCGCTAATCAAAGATGGGACAGCCTCGTCTAGCCATTGACGATACCTAAGCAGGCTCTGAATTAAATATGATGTGCTAAGCCTATCTTGTCATAGCCAGCTTCTCGACAGCCGTCTACGGGCGCTTTCGAAGATAGTTCACTGAACCCTATCAGCCCGTTAATCGAGTATCGTAGCGTAGCCTTTTTTAAGCCCACTACAGATACTTTAATGTATGTAGATTTACGAGCAGGGTTATCGAGCCGAGCAAGTATGAAAAAGAGGGAAAAAAGAGGAACGGCTTTTTGCCGTCCTTTCCTGTCTTTTTCTCAGTTTCCTTTTCTCATTCTTGCTCCGAGTAGAAGATAAGAATTTTTTTTTTTAATTCATCAATCTTATGGAGCTATAGAGCTATGAAGAAATTGGAAACAAATATAGAATTGCCAAAAACAAAGCCAACCCTAGCCCGCAGAAAAGGTAGTAGTTACCGTCTGCGTCAGACCCAAGGCAGACTTCAATATGTAGTTGAACCTGGACCACAACATCAACAACCGAATTTCAAAGGAGAAGCCCACCATCCATTTCATATTCCATCACATCCACCACATCCACCGAAGCGAATATCTCGGTATCAGTAGAGTGCCTATACGACTTTTCTGCAATTCTTCTACAAGACACTATTTGTTTAGCACGTACCGTACTGTACAGATATCGAGGTCTGCTGTACACAGTACTAGCCCCGATCATTAGGCACTGTCGCTGTCTACAGATACATTTGTCATTTGTAGGCTCGCCCATCTTACCTGCGAATATCACTCGCGCCCTACAGTCTCACACGGCCGGATATACTGGAGTCCTTTGCTACTGCATCTCCGGGCCAGCGCACCATGCTCAAAGTCTGGGTTTTATACAATAATCCCCTCGATAAATAGTCTTGATAATTTTAACTATCAAGTACTAGGCCATCAGCCAGACCAAGCTGATTTTGTCACTCGTAGGAACACAATAAATTTTTATTCTACTTCCTGCTCCCTTTTTCTGTCTTGTCTGCAAGACGACCTGGAGACAAGCAAGCTTTACGAACACCAACAATCCACCGTAAGGGGTTGCCACCATAGCTTCCTTCTTCCTTATCATTGCTTGCTCTCATCATTCACCTCGGAATTCCGTCCCTCCATCTTTTCGTTCTGCCCGTGCTGTCAGCACTGAATAGTTCGAATGAAGCATTGTCAAATTACTCATTGATATCGACTCCAACCGCAAAGCTCAACATACAATCGATCATCCCATCTCAGGCACGCACCGCATTATCGTCTTCCTGCCACTCGTTGTCTGTGCCATCACCACTCAATCCTGTGCCTTGATTATAGGGCGCTGGCTACTGTTTCTCCTGCTTTCTCAAAGTGGTACGTATCTCCTAGATAGTGCATAAACGCTTTCACTAGAAGTGTTACTCTGGTTCGTAGACGGGCTTCTCTCAGTCTGTCACTCCACGACCTACCCATCTGCTACCACCATCTATCCATCCTCGGTCGTGTCTTGGTTTGCCCCAATGATAGTAGGAAAGTTATATCCACAACTGTAGTACAACAGCCCTGGTCCTAGTTTGCGGTGCTCAGACTTTCTAGCCTTTGCTGCTTTTCCTTCGTCTGGTTTGTATTTTTGCCTTCCCCCACTTCACTTGGCCCTAAACACCTCTCCCATTATATCACCACACCTAGGGCCATAAGCTTTTGGTTAGCACTTCACAACTCACAAGAATCGTGTGGTTCCTGTCACTTGTAGTGACAGCATCATATCAGCATCCGAGACAGCAATAGTACATCTCTACCCTACACATAGCTATACATTCTTGTATATAAAAAATAGTAAGTGTGGGCCTATCATATCTTCTGATATACTTGCGGCAAAAAAAAAAAAGACGCCATCTTCTTTATCGACACTTCAAGAAATCCAATTAGCATCGCCTCGCAGCTTAGTGGCAGTCAAACACATTCATATGACCAAAGAACCAGATCTTTGAAGACCTACAGATACAACACTATTCCACGTGTGAGGGATGGGGGTGTATGCTATCGTGATCTAATTCTAAAACCACGAACGTACCGTGGTTCTTCTGGGGTACGTATGAGCAATAGTTCCAGGTATCAATCACACCTAGTGATATCCTACAGCTGTACACCAAGTGGATGGGCTTGATAGCACGATTCATGAGACAAAACGTCATACTATGCTAGTCTTCACGGTTGTCCTATATGCGACTTCATATACAGCCAAGGTGGTACTGTGGCGAGATCTATTCCTCTGATGGCTACCACATTGTGTAAAGAGATGACAGTAGCAATATCAGTGTAGGGCGCTTCTTTCACAGAAGCACTATACTGTCAAATCTGTATCTTGATACCGAAAGTGTCTGGATAGCTCGACGGGTAGATCAAGGAGGAGAGCCTTCATTTTACTGTTGGTTCCTGGATCAACGCCACATCCTATCGCCTACGACTAACTAGAACTATACTGGAGATCTATGGATTAGCTCTATAACCCATGAAAGAACATTAGTTGATGTTTTCTGTTTTCCAGGAATGCTCACGGTTGATTCCCACCATGGCAAACCTAGCCCTCGTTCATTATCGAATACATAAAAATTCGTGTTGGCTGCCGGCGTGTCATTATCATTTTTTTGTTGCTCTACTGCAGGAATATATGTGATCGCCATCGCTTCTCGTCTCACAAGACTGTTAGGTGCCCGTTATGGCGTTTTATCGTTTTCTTTGATGTGGTAGCAAACGGCAATACAAGTGACAACGGCAGCGAGGACAGCAAACAGATACTACTCGTGTTTGATTTTTCTTCCTACATGCAGCCTTCTCGTCTTGCTCTTCTTATATTCCTCTTTCCAATATTTGCATGTGGCGTCGGCGCTGGCGTTGGCTATACTTTCCTTGTTCGATCATACGCATGATTTGTACTCTTGTACTCAAGCTTTTAGTCTGTAGCCGCTTGAGATTCTTCTATAGTGGGAATACTCCGCTAGCAAAGCAAATATATGAGAGTTCTCAACAAAGCTCGCTATCAGGAAACGCCCGTTTCCTCCTTTCTTTTCGTTTCCGTTTCCCCTCAGCTCCAACTCTTTTTTTTTTCTCTCGTCCTTTCTTGCCTCGAAATCTGGTCTGGACTAGTCATCATCAAGGCTTTATGCATGATTGCTATCCGAGAATGTGATGTGTTTGTTGATTTCTATCACAAGCGCCGCCACCAATTTCTTTTGCCTTCTGCCATCCGCCATCCTTTCTCGTCGGTGTTTTTATTCCTCTAATGTCTTGTGATGGCAGGGCTTCAAACCTGAAGTAAGAGCACATCCTTCCCATAATATGCTCGCCATACAGGTTGTACTGCAGTTGCAAGTATTACAGCATTGACACACACATATATATGCATATATACACAAATATATACACATCTAATGCCTAACAACTAATGACCCATTTTTGACATCAAACTGTACATATACACTCTCGACTACCTGCGGTCTTCACTGCCAAAGACAAGAACTCATTCTATCTTATAACTTGCCCAAACCTGACTAACAGTAACTATCTCTTCTTCTTTTAGGTCCTCTTTTCGTTTGGCTTTTAATTAGAGCTATCATTCTCTGTTTGCCCATTTACCAAGCTCATTTTCCGTTCTTCATAAATCCACCGTACTCGTCCTTGCTCCCCCTCTCTTTTTGATTTGCTACCCCCTCGTTATCTGACTTGTTTGTGCTCCATCTAAATTCTGCTCCTCTACTCTATTCTAGCAGCGTTTGTAATCCCTTCTTGTTTTCAATCTCTTATCTTATATCCTTAACTGCCATCTCATTGCTGTCCTTGGGCATATATCATGCCCTAATTGAATCATGGCTTTCCAAGTTAATGTTTTCAAGGATGGGCAATGGGTACCCGAGACTGTGTACGGCAATAAATATACTGGCTTTACGCCTGAAGAAACGCCCAGGAGCACGCTGTCGGACGAACCACCCCAGCTGGGAATCATGACTAGAACTGTCATAGAAAGTCCAGCAATTCGAAAGGTCATCCCTGCCAGAATTAGATCGCCTAGTCATAGTGATGTCGCCATTGTCGGTGTAAGTATCATGGCCTTAACTCAACTTTGCTATTGAAATAATCCTCGAATATTGCTGACACATACATCTATCTATTATTCCACTCTATAGGACTACTACGTACGCATCTGCGAGCTGCGTTCTGATGGACAAATGTACGAGGTCGCCAGGAAAACAGACTTCCATTCCAAAATTCAGCAGACCCAGGTTATTGGCGACAGATACGAATCGGAAAATGAAGACGTGACTAGTAAACTGGAGACTGGCGAGCTGGCCTGGGCCATTCTAGATGAGGATTCGCCAAGTAAAGGTGATCTCCCCCCCGAGTTCTTGTGTCTACTTTTGGAGTCTCACGAATACATCCTCCTATTCCTCGGCCAACGAAAAGACAAGCTAGAGTTTGTTTGCACAAAAAAAGTAATTCCATACAACAATCTCATTAAAAGCTCTAGTCGACACTTTGCCGTTGACCACGAGTCTCGATACATGGCGTCAACCTTTTCTAACTGTGGCTTCTGTGTATTCGAAATCGAAAGCTATCGCAACCTTCGCGATCAATATCTCCATGGAGAAAAGTTGCGGCCTATTCGATCATGGCGAACTAAAATAACAAATGGATACATTCTTCACATGGACTTTTTGTTTCCGGAAAAGGATAACGTAGATACCATTGTCCTCCTCTTAATCATCATCAATGATGGCAGAGTACGAGCTACTACGTATCAGTGGAGGCAAGGTGAGGACCTGAAGCAAATTCTTAGGTTGAGTAAGAAGGGCCATTTGGTTTTCGAAAAAGGAGAACCACCTCTGCACATCATTCCTCTAACCATCAACTCTGCGTTTTGCATGATCTCGCGCGATAGAATGATAGTTTGTAAAGACATCACTATCGGAAGCCCAACCATACAGAACATCGACTACAACAACAAACCGCCAACTCCTTGGTTCCATGGCGTAGATCAGCCTCTCTGGTGTGCTTGGGCTCGGCCATATCGTAGAAGGTCATACTTTAGTGGCCAAGATAATCTCTATGTGGCTAGAGAAGACGGTGTCGTTATCTGGATAGAGTTCCACCCTGATGACATAGTCGCCTCAACACTAGACTTGGGTGATCAACATCTGAGCACTAGCATTGATACTGCTTTCACGACATCCTTCAATGGGTTCAACGATGTCCTTGTTATAGGGGGTGATTGTGGTAATGGGTCTATATGGGTTGTAAGTGATACATGAACCAATCAACATGAAAATATGAAATATATCATATGCGCTAACATACTAAATTGTTTCCATAGGTTCCACCTCGTCGGGATCCTGTCCGCTTCGGGAGAATCCCAAATTGGATTCCAGCCCTTGATATGGCCTCTTCGGATGACTTCACCACCTGGAATCAAGCATCGGGGGCATGGGGTAAAGCCATGGTCCCTTGGAACTCGAAGGATACGCAACTGGAGCTTTTCAGAGCACCAGACAAGATCTTCACTACTTCTGGGCGTGGAGTAAACGGTGGTGTAACACAACATCGAACAGGTATTCCTGCCAATATTGGCGTGGAGTTCGATTATTACGGTGTTCGACAGGCGTGGGTTTTTACCGATATGTCTACGATGAAGCATACTAATTCGAATGCTCCCACGTCAATGTTTATCTTGGTCTCTTCACGAGACACCTCTGATGTCCTCCTGTTATCTTCAGTCCCTGGCTCCGAAGCAGAGATCAACATATTGGATGCCGATCAGATATTTCTCGAGACACAAGCTAGAACTCTCGATGCATCTTCTACTAGTGAGGGGCATATCCACCAAGTTACTGAGAGGTCGATTGCACTGTATACCATTGACAACAGGTATGTAATTGATTGTCAGCATTCATGCTATCTTAATGGTTAGTTCTAACATATTTAATAGTCGCATAATAACACTAGACGAAATATTTGGTGTATCTATTGTAGAAGCCGGCAATGCTTCCATCTGCGACAACTTTGTTGCAATCACTGCACAACTTGACTCGCAGTTCAAGTTATCTATTCTTCACATTGACGGAATCAACGTGTCCATTGTAGGCCAAGCTGATATCTCGAAAGAGGTTTCTTGTGTTTATATGGCCAACATTCGTGATAAACGCTTCATCTTTGTTGGTGTGCAACATGGACATACAATGACTGCTCTTAGCATCTATGATTTTGCCACATTTGGTCCTGGCGCCACAGCCGTTTCCGAGTTTTCTATCGGTTCCACGAATACGGCGGTCTCTGACGAACTCAACTCGCACAATGAAATGGAATCTTTTTGCAGCATCCAAATTGTGTCTGAGACTGATTCAGGAATCATAGTCAGTGGTGGAACCCGTGATGGCTATATAGTCATCATGGTTCTTTGCCCGGAGACTCTGAGATGCAAGTCTGTTTCTGTCCGGCGCCTTGGAAATCTGTCGGTCTCGCTTTCACTCATCCCATCACCAAACTCATCTCAGGTATCTTTGCTTGCATGCTCTGATAGCTACATGATGCTTGCACAGGACTTCCGAGAAGATAGCCGTGGTTGGGGAGACTTCAAGTCGGTCTCTTGTGTGATACCTATCGACTCGAAGGACTTGAACAGAGCAATGCCGACAATCCATTTCACATCGGCACTACCAAAGTCCTTCCCTCTTTCTTACTCTGAACGACCTTCAATCCTGATAGTATCGAATGACGGCGTTCATATTGCTGAGATGGAGGCGGCTATCCGCCCTGTACCAAGACTTGTTCCGACACCGGGAAGCCCAAAACGCGTTCTGTACTCTCACGTCATGGATTGCCTGGTTGTTGCGTGTATGCTTGAAGAACGGCCTAACGTTTCATTCCTGGATATTGCCACCGGAGAGAACATATCTGTGCCTATGTCCAGGACAGGGACACTATGTCCCTTCGTCACGGGACTAGGCGATATTGGTGACAGAATTTTGTGTCTATCAAAATGGAATTTCATCAAGGACGGGAGCTCATTTGAGTATTATCTAGCTGGATTGAAGAGCGGCCAGCTACTGATCATGTCAGCGTCAGTTGTTAGAGATACAAACCGAAAGTGTGGAAAGTCTGTCCAATACTGCACCCGGCACAAGATCAAAGACATCTGTGGTCCTATCTATTGTGCATATGCCCAGGGAGAGAATATATTCTATGCTAGTAGCGAGACCCTTACTTGGGTGTATCTGGATACCACAGAGATGGAAATTAAATCAAAGGCAATACATGAATTCCAGTCACCAATTATCGCGATTGAGGGCCACAACGACGACGCCATTCTTGTTATGACAGCACCATATTCAATATCTGTGGTACAGCCGTGCCAGCAACCTGATGGTTCAATGCCCACTCTGCAGGTTATGCAAGCAGATCCAACACTTGCTTTGGGCCAGGCTATGATCAACATTGGCTCGTTTTCTACCGACAATTCAGACATCCATCCAATCACACTGATTGGTAATCGTGAACAGACTGTCCATGGTCGCTGGGTTCCCAAGTCAAGGGAACTGGAAATCAAGCCAACTTTTGAGGCCCCATTGAAAAGTTCCATCAAGAAGTTCTGCCGCGCAAGAACACAGCCGCAGTGGTGGAACAAACAGTTCCAACCTCGATTCGGACGTATTGCCAGCACAGTCGACGACGCGGAGATTTTTGGTGTGAGCCTAGAGGGCGCCATTAGTCACTTCACAGTGATGGATATGTCGGGCTGGAACTTTCTGGGGTTGGTACAGAAGATGGCATTATACTCTAAGGTTGTGTGCCCGCTCTCACATCTAGAATGGGAAAACTACCAGGTGATAGGGCCGGATCTAAATCTGTCTGCTCACACGCCTACCTTAAGACATATAGACGGAGATATCATCCAGAGATGCTATGATTCTAGAGCTTTGGAATCATGTTTTTCGACACCCCAACGCCTAAACGCCCTGAAAACCGCATTAACGAACCTAGATAATGGTCACTGGTCACGTGGTATCTCTCAAGAGCCTGATATTGATCACCAGCGGCAGTTATGCTTCGAGCTAGCATACGAGGTTATCGAGTACTACCTTCGGCCCGTGTTGTAAAAGAGCGTCGTATTATTATTGGTACGAAAAGGTTGCATAATTTGCTAGAGAGAAGATGGATAGGTGGTTGTTACGGGGCACTATCACATTTCTAACAAAATCAGTATACATAATCATAGTTGTTGTTTAACATTCTTCTTGTGGGGAACAATGAATAACTACAAGGTGTTAATTTCGCAACTGATTTTAACTAGTAGCTAGTGATAAGATATCTACCATATGTATGACACTTAGGTTATTTCAGGCTACACAGTCCATCAAAGTCACTTGCTATTCAAATTCGTAAGCTTTTTTTTTAGTTGAGTACTTGCACTTTGTTGTAAAGTTAGTTTTGCTTGTATCGCACAAAAAAACCAAACCCAGCTCCACTTGTCTGGGCAGAAAATAGACAACAGGCTGACTTTGCTCTGTTATTGCCACATAGGCTCCCAAACTAGCAATAGACCACATACTTGTGCAGAATACGGTAATGTCTACGTTTTCTCTACGGATTTTACAGGGCACCTTCTTGAGCCTGATGGTGGCTTTCCATTGGACATTGGGATAAGTGAAATTTTAGGCTAGGAAACTGACAACTACGTTCAAAGTCACTAAAACTATTATTTATTTTTTTCCTGTTTTCTTATCACCCAAGAGCTTCATCAAGCTTTTACTCTATATTAAATTTCCGAGGGCTGAAACGATAACCATAGAATAACTAGCAAGAAATATTGAGGTTCTTGTCATTGATTAACCCTTGAATCAGCCGGCATTCCTCATCGCTAAACCCCGCGATATCAGACCGCACTAAACACTAAATAAAAACCCAGGCAAAAAATATAACATACAGCACCCCCCGCCAAAAAAAAAACCCATACTAGAGGAAAACCTCCAACTACATCGATTCAATAGCGACGACCTCGCTTTTCACGACTTTCCACAACCACCCAGCATGGCTCCGAAAAAGAAGGGCGGCAAGAAGGCCGCGATGGACGACTGGGAGAACGAGCTGGGCGAGACTGCCCCGGTCGTTGCCCCCGAGGCTACTGAGCCCACCGCTGAAGAGCCTCTCACAGAAGAAGCCGAAGAGGAGGGCCGCGGTGGTCTAATGGCTATTATGCGCCGTAACAAACAGAAGAAGGATAAGAAGGAAGCTGAGGCTGCTCCGCCTCCTGAACAGCCTGGCCGTCTGCTAACCAAGGCTGAAAAAGAGAAGCTCAAGAAGGAGCGCGAGAAGGAGCGCAAAAAGCAGCAGGTACGTCCCGTCTAGCCACTCTGATGTGATATGCAAGACCCTTATATCCTGTTGCGTGATATCCCGTACTAACTAGTATCTACAGGCTGCTGCCAAGAAGAAGTCCGGCGCCGCGGCTCCTGCCCCCGCCGCTGCCCCCGTGGTTATTGAAGAGACCGTCCAGAAAGAAGCACCCACCGCTGATACCGGTTCCAAGAAAAAGATCCCCGCCCATCTCCGTCTGATTCAAAAGCAACAAGAAGAGCGTCGTCTGCGTGAGGAGCAGGCTGTCGCTGCCGCCGAGGCTGAGAAGAAGCGTCTGGAGGAACTAGAGCGTAAGGAGGCTGAGGAGGCCATCCAGCGTGAAGCCGTCAAGGCCGCCAAGAAGCAGCGTGAAAAAGAAAGAGTCGAGCAGCTCAAGCGTGAGGGCAAGTTCCTTACCAAAGCCCAGAAGGAGGAGAAGGCCCGCAATGAGCTCAAGCTGCAGCAAATGCTGGCCTCCGGAATCAAGGTCGGTGCTATGGATGATGACAAGGAGAAGCCCAAGAAGAAGGATGAGCAGCGTAAGAAGGGCCGCAGCGGGCCTAGCAAGGTTGACGAGCAGAAGGCTTTAGAGGAGGCTGCCGAGCGTGCCCGTATAGAGGCTGAGATCTTCGCCAAAGAAGCTGTGGCTAAGGCTGCCGCTGCCAAGGCTGAGCTCGAAGCTGCCGAGAAGGCCGCTGCTGCCGCCAAGGCTGCCGAGGAGGACGATGTCAAGGACAGCTGGGATGCCTCATCTGATGAGGAGGAAGAGGTTGTCGCCGACAAGGGCAAGTCGGCTGGCGACGAGGATGAGGACGACTCTGACTCCGAGGATGAAGAGGCCAAGATGACTCGCATCGCCCTCGAAGCCCAGCGCAAGAAAGAGGCTGCTGAGCGCCGTGAAAAGGCTCACCAGGCTGCTCTTGCTGCCCGTTCTATCGACAACCTACGTTCGCCCATTTGCTGTATTCTAGGTCACGTCGATACCGGCAAGACTAAGCTGCTAGACAAGGTCCGCCAGACCAACGTCCAAGAGGGCGAAGCCGGTGGTATTACCCAACAGATCGGTGCTACCTACTTCCCTGTTGAGGCTATCAAGCAGAAGACTCAGGTCGTCAACAAAGACAACTCATTCGAGTTCAAGGTTCCCGGTCTGCTGATCATCGATACGCCTGGTCACGAGTCTTTCTCTAATCTGAGATCTCGTGGTTCGTCCCTTTGCAACATTGCTATTCTAGTCGTCGATATCATGCACGGTCTGGAGCAGCAGACTCTGGAGTCGATGAAGATTCTGCGTGACCGCAAGACTCCTTTCATCGTCGCCCTCAACAAGATTGATCGTCTCTACGGCTGGCAGAAAATCGACAACAACGGTTTCCGCGACTCGCTCAGCTCCCAGACTAGCAGCGTGCAGAAGGAGTTCGAGAACCGTCTGCAGCAGACCAAGCTGGCCTTTGCCGAACAGGGTTTCAACGCCGAGCTCTTCTACGAGAACCGCAACATGTCCAAGTATGTCTCGCTCGTGCCCACCTCTGCCCACACTGGCGAGGGTGTACCCGATCTGCTGAAGCTGCTGCTGCAGCTGACCCAGGACCGCATGGTTGGCAGCCTGATGTACCTGTCCGAGGTCCAGGCTACCGTCCTTGAAGTCAAGGCCATTGAGGGTTTCGGTATGACTATCGATGTCATCCTGTCCAATGGTGTGCTTAACGAAGGTGATCGTATAGTCCTATGCGGTACAGAAGGGGCCATATCCACAAATATCAGAGCCCTGTTGACACCGGCGCCTATGCGTGAGTTGCGTGTGCGCGGCTCATACATCCACAACAAGACCGTCAAGGCCGCCATGGGTATCAAGATCTCTGCTCCCGGTCTGGAGGGTGCCATTGCTGGTTCCCGTCTGCTGGTGGTCGGTCCCGATGATGATGAGGATGACCTGGTCGATGAGGTCGAGAGCGACCTGGCCACTCTGTTCAGCCGTGTTGAGACCACCGGCCGCGGTGTCTCCGTCCAGGCCTCAACCCTGGGTTCGCTTGAGGCTCTGCTAGATTTCCTCAAGGACTGCAAGATTCCCGTCGCCAACGTCGGTATCGGTCCTGTGTATAAGCGTGATATCATGCAAACCGGTGTCATGCTGGAGAAGTCGCCAGACCACGCCGTCATGCTCTGCTTCGACGTCAAGGTCGACAAGGAGGCGCAGCAATACGCCGAGGAAAACGGTATCAAGATCTTCCAGGCCGACATTATCTACCATCTCTTCGATGCATTCACCTTGCACCAGGCTGAAATGCTCGAGAAGAAGAAGGAGGAGTCCAAGATGTTGGCTGTTTTCCCCTGTGTTCTCAACACTGTTGCCGTCTTCAACAAGACTACTCCCATCGTCATTGGTGTCGATGTTACTGAAGGCCAGTTAAAGATCAACACCCCTCTAGCCGCTGTCCGTACCGGCAGCAACGGTCAAAAGGAGATTGTGCCCATTGGCAGAGTGTAAGTTTTATGTCCTTTTACCAACGCCCACCTCTTTTGCCTCTACAATGTTCAAACTCAACAAGTATCTTATTCGTTATGCTAACAATATATTCTTCGCTCCCCGTTATAGTACCTCTATCGAACGTGATCACAAGCAGATTCCCGTCTGTAAGAAGGGCCAGCCTTCAGTCGCCATCAAGATCGAGATGGGCAACCACCAGCCTACCTACGGTCGTCATCTTGAAGAGCCTGACAAGATCTACTCGCTCATCTCGCGTGCCAGCATCGACTGTCTCAAGGACTTTTACCGTGCTGAAGTCACAAATGATGAGTGGTTGCTCATCAAGAAGCTCAAGCCTTTGTTCGACATACCATGAACGAACGAGTAGTACTTGATCAATCTCTTCTCGTTGGTTTTTATATATATTGTTTATCATGGTTGTTGTTGCTATAGTCATGGAATCAGTTGTTGTGGCTAAAAGAAGAAAGCTAAGACTGTGATGTAAAAAATAAAAAAGAATGAAAGTATATTTCCCTTATTTGTCTTATCTCTCTCATCTTTGGAACTGATATATATTAAAAAGTTTTCCTTTCGATTCATCATAGCCTTCTATTACTTTGCATTTTTTTTCTTGGTTCTATCATCATTATAAAAGAAAGAAGGAGTAGGAAGTCATATAGAGAAGGGGAGATTAGAACTTTATAACTTCCTCGACGTGGTTATTTAAATATATCAAAGATAATCAAAATGAATCTCATTACACATTTTTCACGTATTCTTATATGACATAGTTCTACTTTTTCTTTTACTTAAAATTTCATTCATTTTTTCCATTTCTGTTTTGTTTCGGAATATACAGGCAAAAACGGGACATCTATCCTAATTCTTTCATCCACGTTTAAACAGACCCAAGACTTTCTTCTAATCTTTCTAACCAAGACAACACAAACCCAATTTATTTTCTCATTTCTAATCAACCACCACCTCCTCCTCCTCCTACTTCCTCACCTCTTTTCACCATCTTGAGCCAATATAAACTTAAGAAGGGAAATGACTAGTTCTTGCTTTGATGATTCGCTTCCTCAAACGGAAGATGGGGTGGAGAGAAGAGGGGGTTAAAAACACACAAAAAGAATCGCAAGATCGACAACACCGAACAAAAAGAAATCTTCAACAAAGAGACGATTCTCGTAGAAGAGCGCGAGCAAGAGAAATTGAGAGGTAAAAAAAGGGGGTTCGAAAGAAGAGAAAAGGAAAGAAAGGAAAGACGCTTATTTGGGGTCCTCGGGCTTAGCAGAGTCAGCGTCAGTCATCTCCTCGTCGGGCTTGGAAGCGGCCTCGGCAGCCTTCTTGGCAGCACGCTCAGCCTCGGCGCGCTCAATAACGGCCTGGCGCTCAGCCTCGACCTTCTCGAACAGACGACCCAGAGCAGGGCCGGCCATCATGCGCAGCTCATCAAGCTTGGCGATGTAGACGCTCTTAGTGGTGTCATCACCCTCCTCGTACAGCCAGTCCTGTGATAAAAGTACAATGTTAGTAACCTGGACATCATGTTGACGTGTAGTCATGAGAAAAATAGTAGGATCTAAAACATACCTCGGCAGCAGTGAGCTTGGAGCGCATGGACTCCTTCTCCTCCTCGCTAACGAGATCGGCCAGCTGGTCGTCCAGCTTGCCACGGAGATCGTAGATGTAGGTCTCCAGCTCATTCTTCTTCTCCTCAGTGTCGGCGACCAACTTGTCCTCAGCGGCCATCGAGGCCTCCTTCTCTTGCAGAGCAGTCTTGGTAGCCTCGTCCAGGGAGTTGGTACCGCTGGCGATAGGCAGATCACCCTTGCGAACCTGCTTCTTGACGATGTGAGTCTTCTTGGGGGCATCATCCTTGGAGTCGGTGTCCATGGAGTCATCCTTAATTTCCTCCTCGACCTCCTGGTCCTCGACGTAGTAGCCAGACTCGACGTTCAGAATACCGTGGATGTTGACACGGGCCTTGAGTTTGCAGATCATGAAGTCCTCTTTGCCGTCGGCCTTGACACCCTTGACGGAGAAACGGCCGATCCAAGGCTTGATAGCACCGGGTAGGGATTCGGGGGCGGCGTAGCGGGCTTCTAGGTCGAAAGGCTGCTTGCGGTAGAAGGTCAGGATCTTAGTAGAAGGCTGAACGTTGCCCTGGTTAAAGACAGTCAGGCTGGTGTCCTCGTCGGGAATATCAGGAGCCTTCTCCCAGGTGAACTCAATGGGGTAGCTGACGATGTCCTGGACGGCGAAGTCACGGACACGGAAGACAGGAGACAGGATAGCGCAGCTGAAGGCGCAACCACGGGCGACAGCCTCATCCTGGTTGGAGGTGAACGACAAAGACTTGCCGAAGAAGGTCTGAATACGCTCCTTCAGGGAAGGGATACGGAGAGCACCACCAATGACCTCGACGATGTCAATGTCATCCTTGGTGAGCTTGGCATCGGCCAGAGCCTGCTCAAGAGGGCTGTGGACACGGCTCAGAAGGTCCTGGACGAGGTCCTCGAACTCCTGGCGAGTGATCATGGCGCTGACATCGACATCGTTCATGACGGACTCGATGTTGAGAGGAGCCTGCTGGTTGGCAGACAGAATCTTCTTGACCTTCTCGACGGCAGTCAAGACACGGCTCTTGGCACGGGGGTTGGAGTAGATGTCGATCTTGTACTTGGTAAGGAACTCCTTCTGCAGGTGCTCGACCAGGGCGTTGTCGAAGTCACGGCCACCGAAGTGACGGTCGCAGGCAGTAGACTTGACGGAGAGCTCACCCTTGCGGAACTCGACGATGGAGCAGGTATAGTCACTGTGACCGATGTCGACAAAGGCGACGCGGCGAGGCTTCTCCTCAGCCTCGGGGAGGTCCAACTTGGTGATACCGTAGCCAAGAGCAGCAGCGGTGGTGCTGTTCATCAGACGCAGCAGCTTGATTCCGGCGATATCAGCGGCGTCGAGCAGAGCGCGGCGCTGGGCATCGGTGAACCAGGCAGGGACAGACATGACCAGGTCGCTGACAGGCAGCTTGAGCTCCTTGGCGGCGGTCTGCTTGATCTTGCTAAGGTACATGGCGACAAGCTGGACGGAAGTGAAACGCTCCTTCTCGCCGCGGTAGTTAACCTCGACGCCGACCTGGCCGTTGATGTCAACGAGAGGGGCGCTCATGTACTTTTGCTCGATCTGCATCTCGGGGTCGCTGAACGAGCGGCCAACAAGACGCTTGAGGCAGCCGACGGTGTTCTTCAGGTTAGAGATCTCCTGGGTCTTGGCAGCCTCACCGAGGTAACGGCTCTTAGGGCCGAAGCCGACAACAGAACTAAGAGAGAGTGTTAGTATATAAAGTCTGGCTGACAGTGACAGTGACGACGGTAGTGGCGGATGGACAGGGACATCAAACGGGAACGTACGGAGTAGAGCGGTTGGAAACTTCATTGGCAATCTATCGACGGCGTTGTTAGCAGACGGTCAACTATATACGAATGGACACGCCGGACGGGTGAAGGGTCGTTATGATGTCACGATACGGACGGGCAGAGTCAAGATGGGAGACGGATACTTACAACGTCAACACCGCGGTTTCTCGCGACCGCAATCACGGTCTTGAGCGTACCGAAATCAACACCTAAAAGTCACAATGCGTGTTAGTCAACAAAACAACAACAACAACAACAACAACACCCAAGGGAACTCGTAATAGTAGAAGCAGACCGCGGGGTCAACGACGGGTTTTTCGTGCTTAGTATAGTCGAACAGCAAGAATCAGCAGAGGAAAGGAAAACTCACCAACGACACTCATGGTGGGCTAGAATCCGGAATGTGAATGGGGGGGTATATGGAGAGGAAGATCGAAAAGATCGTGAGAAAAAGAGAAGGGCGGCTCTTCTTCGATGGGTTGGAAGAAAGTTTAACGAAACAAGAGCAAAAGAGTGAGTGAGTGAGCAAAAGAGAATGTCAAGCCTGGCTAAAGGATTTGGGTGGAATTGCGGCGGGGTGAAGGTCCCTCGATGTGGATGGAGGGGAAAAAAAAAAGAAGTGATATTATTAGTTAGTGTTATTCACTATTCAGCAGTGGTTGGTACCAGTATCAAGGTGCGGGTTAGGGTTACGACTAGCGACGATGCTCTGCTTTTAGTCGTTGGTCAGTCTGGTTTTTGTTATTCTGTTATTGTGTAGTTTGGGTCGTGATTACCGATTTTCTGGTCGATAAAGAAGCAAGAGAAACAAGAATCACAAATTCCATACGGACAGCCATCTTTGATTTATGTGTTTTGCGGCCTGCTCATTTTAGCTACAAAAGTGAACAGACGGGCGCTGTATCATCGCTAAAGCCAGGGCAGCTATGAGCCCTCTGCATTCTAGCGGTACTTCAGGTACGCTAGGCCCAATGTATACCCATTTACAGGCGTTGACAGGGTGCCCTTCTGGTTTGCCACTGGAAACCCACTAAAACTTCCATTGCCACCGCTGGACACAGTGCTATATATAATCGTTGCACAGCTAGATAGCAATTGTCGGTACCTGTGAAAATTGAGCATCCACGTACCCCGCCTACCGCCTGCCCCATTTGTGCCCAATTGTGCCCCACCATCCACCAAACGCAGCAACTGCCGCCAAAATCGAATCGTACAGAAACTTCCAGGTGCTTCTCCGGGCTTCAGGTCGCTTCCGAGATTAATAAGGGAAACAACAGCGAAACGGGATAAAAAGTTACAAAAAGTTCTAAACAAACATGCAGTGTAGAATTAGTCTTGCTTGACTATTACTATAGTATTACTCCATTCTCTTGGTTGAAGGCTCTCTAGCGAGGCCCATTTAAAGAGGCCAAACTAGAGAGGCCAATCCATTGTATTCTTTCATTTGGGCTACCAGTTCATCTTGAGGCTATTTGTAGTTCCATAAGATTAATGAAAAAAGGACTCAAAAATTCACAATTTTAGATATGTATGCATAGTCGTGTATATGTGTACAGTCAAGAACAAGACCAAAAGTATCATGCACAATGTATATCCAAATTTGACAGTAGGCATGCAAACTTACAAATCACCCCATCTAGTTTGCATTGAGACCCTGGGAAAAGATTGCTTCAATTTCCACCTCAATATTATGAATTGTTGTCTTGGGTTTGTGGTGGTTCTATGAGCCTCAATATCCTGCCAGACTTAGATCTTACCGAGCCTCACCGAATATTCCACCTCGGTGAGTATTGCCCCACTTAATTGTTTATCGTTATCGGGACAAGAAATCTTTTATTGCCAGCAACTTTTTTTTTTTTTTTGCAGGCCATACTAGGACAAAATCCACTATACACGATCTTCCTACACCTGGAGTCGCAACATCTTCTCCGTCAACTCTTTGGTATCCGCGGTCAATCAGAGGCCTAATTGTCGATTCTCTTTCTCTCGCTCCATATCAGCCTTTGTTTCTCTAGACTTTGTTAATCGTTCGCTTAGCTAGCCTCTGTTTCTTCGTTTCCTTTCTTCGCAATCCATCTAAAAATGGCCCCTTCCAAAACCGTCGCTGCGCCTGCGCAGAACGCCGTTGAGCGTCTTACTGACGCCGCTCAGGTAATTACCTCTTCTGCAAATCTACCAACATGGCCTCCTAGACCTCTTCAAACATACTGACGCTCTATATCTTGTAGACCCTCAAGGCCTCCAAGGCCCTTCTGTCACACATTAAGAAGTCCGCCATAGAGAAGTCCGAGTCTGCGCCCAAGAAGTCTCTGCTCGACGACGAGGCTGCTGCTCCTTCTGCTATTGCCGAGACTCCCATCTGGCTCACTCTGACCACCAAGAGACACATTGCCGACTCAGCCCGTCTCCAGCCCTCCAAGATCGCCCTCCCTCACAGCCTGAACTCCAGCGAATGGTCAACCATCTGCCTGATCACCGCTGACCCACAGCGTGCCTACAAGAACATCGTGGCCTCGGAGGGCTTCCCCGCCGAGCTAGCGAAGCGCATCACTCGCGTCGTTGGCCTAAGCAAGATCAAGGCCAAGTACAGCCAGTATGACGCCCAGCGCAAGCTGTTCTCCGAGCACGACATCTTCCTCGCTGATGACCGCATCATCAACCGTCTGCCCAAGGCTCTCGGTAAGACCTTCTACAAGTCTACCACCAAGCGTCCCATCCCCGTTATTCTGCAAGCTAAGCAGGCTCGCGATGCGAACGGCAAACGTGTGAAGCGCACCAAGGACGAGAACAGCGTCAACGCTGGCACTCCTCAGGAGCTTGCTGCTGAGATTCAGAAAGCCATCAGTTCTGCTCTAGTCCATCTAACCCCCTCAGCAAACACCGCCATCCGCGTTGGCTATGCTGACTGGACCCCCGAGCAGATCGTGGAGAACGTCAACGTCGTCGTTGATGCTCTAGTGCAGAAGTTCGTGCCGCAAAAGTGGAACAACGTGCGGAGCCTGATGCTCAAGGGTCCCGAGACTGCTGCTCTGCCCATCTATCAAGCCAAGGAGCTTTGGCTGGAGGACAAAGACGTTGTCGCTGACGACACTGAGGAGGTTAAGGCACTCAAGGCCGCGCAAAAGGCCAACGTCGGCAAGAAGCGCAAGGCTGCTGGTGCCATCGCCCCCGCTGCTGAGGGAGGGGCCGTCGCCGAGAAGGCTACCATGGAGCCAGCTACTAAGAAGGCCAAGGCTGCTGCTGCCGCTGCCGCCGTCGCTGAGAGCGATGATAAGAACCTCAACAAGCAGATCGCTGACCGGAAAGCCAAGCTTAAGAAGGCCAAGGCCAAGGCCTCCAAGGCAATGAACTAGGTATCCTGGGAAGCAAAGCCATAATGCCTCAGGTCGTCAATGAACAACTAAACAAATATCAAATTCAAAATAGTATTATATCATTACAACATCAATACCCAACAAAGGGGGGGAGGAAGAAGCGGGCTCGAAAAAGACGGATGGAAGGAAAAAAAAAAAGTACGAAGAACCGATTTGAACAAAAGGACAGCATATCAAGGGCTTCTAAGCCATGAGAACATACAATTTTTTTAGTTGTCTCCCCTTTTTTTTTCTCTTCTTTTATTTACCTCTTTAACTCGCCTATCACCATGTACATCTTTTTTTTCTTTTTCTCTTCTCCATCTTTGTAAACTGGGCGGGAATTGCACTTGTGGGCGTTTCTGGAGTTTTGAGTTTCTCATCATCATTTTGCTCTGCTCTATCTGTGAGATCCAACAATAAATTTACAAAATATATATTCATACAATAAAAAAAGGAAAGAGAATCAAGATAACAAAACAAGACAGAACAGGACAAGACAGGAAACAAAAAAGGCACAACTTGTTACACGTTATCGTCATGAAATATTTGTCATCATCTTCAGCCATGATTAGCCTCACATCACCACTGACGTATTACGCCTCCATGCCATCTATACACCGCCAAAATAATTGCGTCAGTGATCAAGATAGTAACCATTGTCGCAGATAGCGGAATCGTCACCCAAGAAAAAGACCCTAACGGCAGAGCTACCCGCGCCCCCATCTTTTGGGCTATATAATACAAGCTCACGATCATGGCGCAGATAACCAAACGTGAGTAGTCTCGGTGCACAATTCCAGTTGTCCATTGTCGCCAAATACTTAGCGGAGGCCGTCTATGAAAACAGACTTTGGTGTTGTATATCAGACAGCCTAGCCCGGGACGAGCCTCGCACTCGATATGGTTGCGGTGGTGCTGGATGAGTAAGCTATGAGCATAGATATACGGCGTTAGTTGCACAAGCTTTCTCGGAGAACCGCCGAGAAGAGCACAAGTATGTATTCAAAGACAGGAGAACAAAGATAAAAGTAAAAACTCACGGGACACTTCCACGGCAAAAGCGCAAGTCACTCCCCAAGTCACATTTTTTGTCGTTTGGGCACTGAAGATGCAGACTACGCCGCAAAACCAGCCATTCGACCTTGATGGCGATTCCCGTATCGACCAGATGATACAAATAACTGCTACTGTGCTTCAACGACAGCGCATCTGGATATATCAGCAGCTCCGATATCATGAGATGGATCTCTGTCGGTAAGTCCATAAACTTGACTCGGGGCTTGTCATTCACTTCGAAGCTGACATCTGGTTTGTCCGAGAATTTCTCAAGAGACAAAGCCAGAGTCGATAATGGAGAACGGACATCGGGATCGGACCATTCATTGGGGTTATTGTTGTTCTCGTTAGGGTTTCGCTGGAAATATGAGGCCAAAAACCGTGCCATTATCGCGATAATCCCAAGATGTAAAGAAAAAGGATATGTTAACAAAAACAAGAACCAGGAATTAAGTATTGTTCTTTTCTTGATAGAATTAGAAACAGAATAGGCAAGACAAAAAAAAAGGGGGTGCGGCATATGATTTGTTTACATAGAGAAATTTAAAAAAAAAAAAAACATGAGACAGAAATTCAAAAGGTAAGCCGTCAATGATGATCAGTAAGGAAATGGTTTCAGAATCATAACATTGTTGCGTACTTTTCTGACTTTGCATTTTTTGGAGATGTCGTCGTCTTAGCCAGTGGATTTCGCAAGAGAAATCAAGCTTTCTTCTACTATCTATGTTTCCTCAACTACCATCTCATGACAAACTGAAATAATCCCTATTCAGCTTCATCTTGCTTAGCAAAATACGTCAGGCCTAGCTCATTCGGACCGGGGTATCACATGCAGTATAGAGTAGAAAGACTGTTGAAAGAGGCCGCCAAATTGGTTGATTCAAACACAAACAACGAAGTTTCCGTTGTCTAGTATAATGTCCTATATTGTTGCCTTGGAGTTGGATCATACAATGTAACAGATATATACAAATCTGTAAGACCAAGCTCTGATACCTGTAGGGTTACAACGTAGAAAAAACAACCCTAGTTTATATACTCCACGTGACAATACGATATACTATACTGGAATTCGAGGAGATAGAGAATTTGAGATAACCAGAATTATCATAAAGATGACTGCACGACTTCGGAAAGGAAAGGAATGTTGAAGCCTCAAGGGGAAAATATATATCAAACACTGAAGATAGCCATTGGTTTGCAGCTGGGAGGTTATCAAAGCATCGTGACCTGCTGTGGAGCCTGCAACACTCACCTATTAGCTGCTCCGGATGTGTTTCTGGGGATGTTTTGCTCTAAGGACTTCAAATCGCTTCATGATATATGCACGGTACCTATTTACTATCTGACCAAACATAGAGTATCTTGTTGTTGAAACTGTAAGGTAGTATGGAAATTTACGGTTTAGTTTATCTCAAAATTTGACCAAGACTTCAAAAGACATGAATATAGTCAATTATGGACCGGAGGAGGCCCACCAGTTGTATGGTATTCTTTATTTGATTCCAGTGTCAATGCTTGGCAATTGAGTGAAAGATTGTCGTAGAGAGCTGTTGAGAAGTTAAGGCACATTGAACTCTGAGCAGCTTCTTTGGCGATTCGGTCTTTTTTGGCGCGTTCTTTGACTGCTTCTCTAGCAAGTCGTTCTTCTTCGATTCGACTTCGGCTTGAGCGAGCTCTTCTTTATGTTGTTGCTGTAGTTTTCGATAAGCTTCCTCAAAATCCCTCTTTAGAGGTAGATCAGTTTGGTTTTGATTTGAGATTGATTCCTATTCATGGGCTGGTTATGCTTCCACTTCATCAATTGGTGGTAGAGGACAGGAAGAACACATGATATGTAGTTACATGGAAGTGCCGTGGAATGATAGATAGAGAAATAATGATTAAGTAAGCAGACGTGTAAGGTGCGGTTGGTTGATTGGTTGGTTGTTGTTGCTGTTATTGTCCAAAGATGCTAAGGTTGGTTGGTTAGTAGTAGACACTAGTTTAACCTTAGGCTCTACCTGGTGCGCCCCACAGTGATTAGTCATAACACAATTTCTAGTTGCGTACTGGAAAAAGCAAGGCGTGATTAAGGGACGTTCATACCAAGGGTTTTTGTCTGGTAAGTGAGGATTTCAGATTATATCATCATAGGACTTTTTCATCTTTTTTTGCAAACAAGATGGCTGAGCACCTGCTTCGCGGCAAGGCTCAACCAGGAAGAGCCAAAGGTAAAACTTGGCAATTCTAGGTATCCATGTAGAGTTCCAACATTAGTTTGAGAGCTAAGGAGAGACAAAATATATCAACTTCAAGCCCTCACTGCTGTTTCGAAATATCCTTGAGATATTGCAGTTGGCTTAATCTTGGATAAATCCAGTATAAGATGGCTTGATTCTTGTCTTCTAACCATGCCATTATTTTACCCAATATTTAATCTCATCTCTAGTTCTTCCGCTACATATCCATCTATTTGTTGATTATTTTACATAGTTATGTATCGCGTGGATCTGACCATTATGATTTACTAGAAATCTAAGAAGGGCCATTCAGAGCTTCAGCTGAATGCGATATATCTCTGCGTCCGTAAGGACACCAAGGTTCTTTTGGAGGTTGAGGTTTAGTAACCGAGGCGAACAAGCCATGACTTTTATACCCATCGCTTCAAGAAGGTTTGTAACACAAGCTGGATAAAAGCAGGAAGAACAGCAGTATAAACATGTCTCGTTTTTTATCCTGTAGCTGTGCTATCAAAATGACAAGGTCTATATGAGCTTTGTAACTGAAGCATACTTAGAATATCTGGAGAACCACCCCCTGTCTGTTATACTTGGAAACATATCCTTGCTCTAGTTACTCTTGCGAAGTTAGGATAGTCTATTTACAACGAGCACCTGCACCTGCACCTTGTACGAATTGACACTCGTGGCTCCATTTAACACGCTTCCAATGACTTCATAATAGCATAGAGCCGTCTAAGTCGTTGCCTTGCAAGGTGGTCTACCAGACTTGTAGCGTCCGAAGTGAGTAGGTATTGCTGATAGAATTCAGCAGGTAGAGGTGCAAGATATGGGGATTCTTATGATTTATCATGGAGTATACTTGGTCTCTTTGCTCCGCTGTTATGATAGCTTGGCTGGACTGATCGTGGACGGCTATAACTGTCGTCACGGTCTTTTATGGAGTGGAAGTCAGCATAGAGTGTAATCTTTGCAATGATATCGATCTTGGTAACAGCCTCGATCTTGATGATAGCGTAGAGTAGTTTTGATATTCGAAGGCCATTTTAATACATCTTCTTGATTGGCATACAGAATCGATATTTTAGAACAGAGCACATGTCAAGATAAGAATGTTACATTACGGAGACTATTTTTTTTCTTCACCAGGGTAGAGTTTATATATGCAGCTTATCAACTGTACTATGCATACATGTGTGCAGATCAACCAGCCGTAATGACCTTATTTATGTGCTAAATTTGAAATGATGAGAAGCAAAGTACAATTGTAGGAATTAGAAAGAACAGTGCGAATGGTAATTATGGCGGTGCCATCATGACTCTGCGCCTCATTCTGTCTATAAAAGCCCAAGTGTAAGCTCTACGTGGCTTGCCAAAAAAAAAAAAAAAGAAACTATGGCGAAGTAGTCCCCCAATGTAACTCTTATTTTTTAATAGATGAAAGTTAATGATAACACTGTAGTAGCTAGTCAAGAAGTCAAGAAGAAAAAAAAGCAAAGGGAAGTTTGAAACCAAGCAGCTATTCAAGTGCTGATATACCGGAATCTTACGATTGTTTATGTCGGGATTAGGACAACTAGACGACTGACTGGATTAGGTTGATGGGCTGCTTCGACTTCATAATGACTTGGCACCTGAAATTCAAAAGAGTATACAGCCTGAGTGTAAGTGTACCTATCATTAACATTACTATCCTTCGAGACTCTACTATTACTTGACAACACAAGGCGGTCCGTCTCCTTCTTTTCTTGCTCTAATCGTATCGCTCTCAGGCCGCTGCTCGGTGACTTTCTTGGGCGTCAATTATGGACCAGCAACTAATCCCTGCTATGGTCGTCATGATATCTATGTACATCGCAGTTACGCATTAGACTTACCAACACTAGTCACAACAGTACATGCAACTCCATCCTGTTCTATTCATCGACATGATCCATATCCATACATACAATCTATTCGGTATAGACTGTGGCGCTTCCTGTACTTTGACTTCGATGGAGGCTGAATTTGCTATGCATATATGTATATTAGTAGGTTGATAACACCATGGTTTAAGGGCCACTCTCTCTATAGGGTCACTTTGCTTTAAACTAGTCAAGCATTCCTTCTTCTTGTGTTCCGTTAAACAAGACTTCCGATAAAGACTGCTGGTGCCCCAGATTGAAGGTATGTAGTTTTTTGTTGTTCTTTGTTTCCATACTTTCTTCTTGTTATAGCGCATCACATCCGAGGTGCCTGATATTTGCTTCTATTGACTAGTATAAATACATGATAAGAGAGTATTTATTTCTCTGGCTGTGGCTCTAGCTTCGAAAACACCTATCACGCTCGTTTCTATTACGTTATTGTGTCTTCAAGCATCTTCTCGTGGTGATCAAAACACTTTTACTATATCCCAATCCCTCCTCCCAAAGGTTATCGACTAGACGTCCACCTGGAACAGCCCCCCCCCCTGCCTTACCCTTAGAGACACTATCGGACTCTGCTGTTCATCTAGTAGTAACAACTGAGAAAATCAGTGGAAATATACCTCTATGCCTACTACAGTTCCAAGTACCAACAGCTGCACGCCAGCCCAGAACAGACTAGTTCCAGCTTCACCTAGATGGCTCCTATTGTTGAACCTCGCGCTCTTCCTAATAATGTTGTCAATTCTAAGTGTTTCTGTTAGTGGTATCAGTGACATCTGTATAGACGACGCCTATACAAATCAATTTTATAAAAATGTCGACATCCTGTCCCTGACAACGGTAAGGCCGATGATGCCGTTATAATTCTCTGTTCAGACAAGACATTAACACAACACTCCTAGAGCATCGCCGCCTGGATCACCGTTACATATGGTATATTTTCCGAGATCGATACTTTGCGACACCTATACAATATTTACGCTATGCTGAGCCTGAACTTTTGCATGACTGTGATGTGGTTCATCACCATGATCATAGTTTCTCATAAATGCTCCACGAAACGTGGATATATTATCGATTATTATGGTGCTCGTAGTCGCCGCTCACAGATTGCTATTGCTTGTCTGTCTGCTATTCAGTTGCAAGTAGCCTCATACCACGTGGTAGATGTAGATTCTGTAGTCCATATATCTAACTCTTTCATCTGCATAGTATCTTATTTGCCATCGTCTTTGGCTGGCATATCAAAGTCTTCCTCGCCCAACGCAAGGCTACCAAAGAACACCGCGAATCGAACGCCACTGAAGCACGGCCTGTGTCTGACGTAGAAGGACTCGATAAGCAGCTAGACACCAGTGCTACGCCACTGATGGTCGACTCTCCCAAGTACGTCGTCCCAGTTTCCGGGTCCGTGTTTTCTACGCCTACACCACTGCCACCGCCCTTGCCCAATCATGTGGAACTGGAGCATATTCCCGTACACCACGATAATGTGTCATCGATGTCATCGCCAACGCCTTTCTCTCCTATGATGCCGGTTGGTTCCCTCTCAGAAAGCTCGATCGTCTTGCCAACTCTTGTTACGTCACAGCCAGTTCCTTCGCGGTTTGATTCGTCGGCTGTGGAGCTACCTTCGAGTGAGCAACAGAATATGAACCCGCCAGTGGAACTTTACGCCGCTTATGGCTGATAGGAGGATATATATAGTTGGCATGTCTGCTGTGTAGTCTCAATTAATCATCATATGCTGGATGTAGTAGTTCAAGTTAGAGTGGCCATCCTTGGCTTCCTCTAGGAAATTTTTGATATGTCACGAACATTTCATAATGTTGGACTGTTGAAAAGCCTATTTTGCAAAGATTGGCTGCCACGAAGTACTTCATCGTACTTAGCATATTATAGTTTAATTATTGACTTTCGAGTTCACATTCAAATAGCTGTTCTATTTTCTACTAAATAGTTACACTATAATGACTGTTTGAACCTATAGATGTTCAATGTGGTGTTTGCTCATAGTTACTACTCCCGCCTTCGTGTACACTAAAATTCCATAAGAATTCTTATCCTTTCTGCTTAGCCTTGATATAAGATATCTCTCTTCATCAAGATTCGGGTCAGCATGTAGATACAGTAGCACAAATTATTGTGTCTGTGTTGTGCTGACATTGAGAGATCCTTCACGAGACTCAATTTTTTGACTTTTGGAACAGATTCCTGATGGTTCGTCTTTTGTATATCTTGAGATTTCTTCTTTGATGTCCCCTGATAGTGACTGGAAGAACAGAGCTTGTCAAAACCAAAGCCGGTTGAACCGGAGTGGACTTGTTGCGTGACTTGTCGGCTATGTTGTTACTTTGAAGCAAAGTTTCGACCCTTTCCTTTCTTCTGTGAGAATTTCATTCTTATGTAACCAACTGAACACTGTATCATCTGCAGTCACTGAGCATTATTGGACAGATCAAGTTCCCGGATAGCACAGATAAGATCTTCTGCAATTGATGAGTCGATGTCCTGCATGTCGACTGTATCAATTGTTTCGTAGAGAGATATCATCTTACAATGATCCGTGACATCTTCCTTAAAGTCTGGCAACCTTTGGTCATGAATAGTGCTGTCGTCGTCTTGTCTGTTGTTGAGACCATCCCAAGCATCATAGTAGAAATCGAGAGGTGTTCTATATTCACAATATGAGGAAACCGCTAGAATCGTAGCTATGGGACAGACGTCGTCCAAGAATAAAAACATTTCCACTATCTTAACTAACAAGAGAGACAAACGAGGCGTTGTGTGGGAATTCTTAAACGAATTCAGAGTTGGTTTTCGGAGATTTAAATGATCAAAGAAATCAAGACGCGCACCATCTTGATCATTCAAAGATACCACAGAGTCCTCTCTAGTTGAGAAATATAGGTACTTTTTATGCTGAAAGGCTGTTTCTTGAAGCCAGGCATTTCGATATGATATGATCAGCAGGCTTCTTACTGTTTCGTTCGAACGACAGCAACTACCGGAGATAGGCAAGTTCGTTGCGTAAAGTAAATGTAGAGTCGAAGGAAACGAAATCATTTTGATTCAATGTAGTATCGCCATTTCGAAATTGACTCTAAAGATCGGTAGTGTCTAGAAAGGGTCGAAATTTGTCGATTGTTCATGCAAGGAAACTTCTTCGATTTCTTCAAGGAAAGAGATTAGCCTTTTGAATCTATGGGGGGTCTTCATTCGTTTCCACCAAGTAAGAAAAATATAAAGGCATGGCCTATGAAGACATCTTGTAATGATCGTGATAATTATACACATGATTGTACATAGCCAGAATGATTCAACTGGGCTTGAACGGAATTGCCGAGAAAATGTTGGCGCTAGATAGCAAGACTGGCCTCGATCCCTCACCATAGATTCCAAAATTTGACCACACTTGTAAGAAAACAGAATTGTTTCATCGGTGACATAAAGCTTGCGGCGAGAAAGTTGATCTTCTTGGACTTCTTTCGAAACTCCCTCCATAACTGGAATATGAACGAGAGGAATAGTAAGTCGGGACATAAGTTGGCTCACGATCCGTTCGATATCCCGGCAGATAATCAATATCTCATTCATGAGGGGCGCAAACCAAGGTGATATGTGCAGCCCGGTATATTTTGTCCATGGCACAGATTTGGGCATGACGATCTTCTCGGGAAGATTCACTTTCATCTTGAAGAATACAATATCGGTTTTAGATTTAAATCGTAGAATGTGTATCGGAGAACTTCATTTATCTCAGTATCAGGACATGAATCCAACACCGCGCAAGAGACACATCCAGGAGTGGAAAATCGGTCGGAATAGGTACTGATAACAGCCACTTGTTGATCAAAGTGAGCTTTAAAAAAAACCATGCTATTGACTGTTGGAAGCCCCCAACTCCGGGGAAGAACAATCATTCCGCGAAGCCATTCGGGGCATGCCAAGCAGTAAAGTCTTTTCAGACATGGCGAGGTTTTTCTAGCTTGAATAAATCATATGTCGTGAAGTAGGCGATTATTGATCAATACATGACAGTAAATCGGGTCAAGATATTGAGGTAGCAAGAAGGTAGTAGTAACAGTAGTACATAGTATAGGAGGTAATGATGAAGGAAAGATCAGAAAAGACCTATCCACACACAAAAAAGCTACTTACCTAATTTTAGCTGACTAATCCCAAATACATACATACAGTTATGTATGTATGCATCAGAAATGACAGCTCATTTGGCGAGATATCTGTACATCAGAATTTGAGATAAAAAGAATCAATGGCTACCTCGTTTCACATATTTACATATGTATATCCCCTCATCACATATCTCACAAATCATAGCCCAAGGCTGACTGCCACGAAAGTTGATAAAAATCTGCCTAATGGTGGGTATTTTCTCGTCGTCTCGTGACTTTTCATGTATATGATAAATATATCCTAAAGTGGCATCATGATGGGGAGATGGGGAGAAAACAAATAGAAGAAGGAGATATTGTATAGTTTTACATATAAGGATAGCCATATGACAAGGGGGGCTCGAGGAAGAGAGGAAACACAGGTATGAATTGCCTAATTGCTCTTCTACCTTGACTTTAGGCATTCATCAAGTTGAAAGGGAAACATATTGATGTCACTATTCATACAACCAGATATAGATACAAATTTCTGTCTGATGAGAACAATTATCGTTACGATAAGACGCCAAGACAACTTATACATAATTTGGCAAATTTGTATACAACTATATTATCACTGCTAGATACATAACTAATTCTAGTACTGTAGCTACATACATGTACGCAATCTAGTTGTCCCTTCTTTGATAATTGACGCTCGATAATTTTGAAGAGAGCTAAGCTTTGGTTGACCTTAGGATCATGTCGTTTAATGTGACAATACTTCGCTCTTTACTTCGTACTGACTCAAGACAGAGAAAACCATGAATAGATAGGATAGAAAACATGCAGTTCTGCTCATTTTTTCACTTTTAGGTAGAGGCGCCGAAGCGAGTTATTCTTCCAATACAAACCGGGCGTTTTTGATACTGAGTTGGCATAGACGATGGTTTTTTGTAGATCACAAAGCCTTAATTATCATTTTTGTTGTATCTGTGGGTAAACGGTATACGAACAAAAAGTAAGCCATATATACAATTATGGATGTGAAAAAACATCCTAAATTGATCACAGCGCGGAATAAGAAATTCCACTAAGCGTGGTAGCTTTCTTATAATTCCGCGCTTACTTTTTCTACTAAAGCCTAATTACTTGTGATATTGCTTGATACAACTAGATAACGAAACCATGATCATATAATTCCGCATTGCAACTCCTAATTGCGGCAACTGAATACATAGGGAATCTTGTAATAACACCTCAGCAGTCTAGGTCATAAGACCAACAACAAAAAAATGATAAAAGAAGCTAGAGCTTTGGCCGAGTCTTGAAGTACTGGTTTAAGAAACCTCACGAAAATCCATGTCTCGAAATAGCCAAGAAAACGAAAAAAAACAAGTTCATGGACTACTTACTGTGAAATTGCTTGGCATCTGAGATATGGTTAAACCTTTTGCATCGAAGCGAGCATATAACCTTAAATATTGATGTGCTTGCAACTAATAGTACTGTCTATCCTGTTTCTACTATTGTTTAAGCAACCAGGCGCTTCATTTCTGCTCAGTTTTTACCGTATTGCCCTCATGGCTGCTCAGTGGCTTTTCTCTCTATACAAGTCGGGCGTCAAACTTTGAATCAGAAAACATAAAATCCCTGTTTAGCTCGCAATAATATCTAGATCGTAGATACTCATTGGACTTACTGGTTCCAGTAATAATATAGAAAAATTCAATTGTATCGTAAATATCCATATCCATGCATACATTCCTATTCCTTACTTTTCACCTTTTTACGCACAAACCGAGAGAAAACAAAGTTGTCTAACCTTGACATGTTCTATCTGTCGTCGTATCGTTTAACCTATAGAAGATAGCATGTGGCTTTACTCGTTCTTCTGCTTGTAAGAAAAGGTCTAGAATGCGCCATACTTTGTATGTATCCATAGTTGTAGCCGGTTATTGACTCCGTTCATATTAGCCAGGCGAATTTCTTCCTATATTGTGCCGTAGAACGAGACGCTCTGATAAAGACCTCACGACGCCCAGAATCAAGGAAGCTGAGAGTGCCACTCTTTCATGTTCTTCTTTTCCCATTTTGTTGTAATTCATACAATCTAAATTGGCCAATATCCGCCCCCCCCTTCTCTTACATATCAAGTGGGTGTTCTTTCCGCTTGTCATAACTGTGCCCTTCACGAAGCTTTAATACCAACTTCAAGGCCTTTTTTTTTATGATCATATCGTTGTTCTACTCCATCTCTCCATCTCTCCATCTCTCCATCTCTCATAATTACCGACATACTTCATCATGTCTCAATATCCTCCTCCCCAAGGCCACCAGCAGTACTCCCACCCGGAACAGACTGTGTCTCCTCCTCCTCAGCAATACTACCAGACTCCGCCGCCTATCCAACAACAACAATATCAACAGCAATATACTGCTGTACCAACCGCAGTTCCAACTGTCGTTAGCACAACACCAGCCCAGAGCAAGCTAGTTCTGACTACACCAAAATGGATCCTATTCGTCAACTTCAAACTCATGTTCTGGACACTGCCGATTCTGGGTCTGTCTGCTTGGATCATCCACGGCGCTTACATTGATGCCAACGGCCTATCTCTAGCATTGGTAAGCCTGGTATCCTATCATCACTCACTCTCTTATCCAAGATACTAACATAAAGCCTGTAGTGCATCGTCACCTGGATTGCTCTCACATACACCGTATTTTCCGAGAAGATGAATGCTTTGCATAAACTATACAATGTCTACGCTGTGCTTGGCGTTAACCTGTTCATGTCCTTGATGTGGCTCATCACAATGGCCGTAGTGGCTCACAAGCGCTCTCAATTTACTGTTCCCGTGACAATCACTGGCTGCTATAATGATGGCAGTCTAGTCGATAGCACCACTTGCAGCATCATCAAGCGTGCCGGTGAAGTCCTAACTAAGGCTGGTCTAGCCTCAGAAGACGCCATTGCCTGCCTGTCTGCTCTGGAGTTGTAAGTGAACCAAGCTAGCTCTCTTTATAGCCCGTCTTCAGATATGACATGATGTACACTATATAGTCCAGTTGTCTAACTACTTCCTGTATATAGCATTCTATTTGCCGTCGTCTTCGGCTGGCACGTTAAAGCCTTCCTAGCCCAGCGTAAGGCTGCCAAGGCATCCACTGGTCCCGGCACAGTTGAAGCACAGCCTGTTGTCTACACTGGACCTGAAAAGCAACCAAACACCTGTGTGATGCCACCTGTTGCTTTCCCTCCTCAATACGTCGTCCCCGTTCCTGCGCCTGTATCTGTGGTTTCCACACCTACCCCGCCACCTGCCGCGCCTATTCCCTACCACACGGAACTAGAGCATATTCCTGTGCAGCACGGCGGTGTGTCGTCGACACCTTCGCCGGGCCCTTTCCCTCCTCCAATGTCGGCTGTAACGGTCTCGGAAGTCTCTGCTGTCTCCCCATCGCCTGTTCATGCTCAGCCAGTTGTGTCGAAGCCAGTTTCTTCGGCTGCCGAGTTACCGTCGTTTGAGCAACAGAAGATGAACCCGCCAGTGGAGATGTATGCTCCTTAGAGTTGATGGGAGGTTATATATAGTTGGTATGTCTGTTGTGTAGTCTAAAATAATCATCACATGCTAGATGTAGTAGCTGTAGTTAAGGTAGTCATCCTTTCTTCTCGACTTGTCTTTTGGTATCATTGGTCCCTATTGACAAATCAAACTTCTTATCCTGTTGAAAAGCCTACCAGTAATATCAAGAATTCGGGAAATAGCAGAACAAGGTAGAAGTAACTGTGACCTTCAATTTAATCCATATATAAAAGATGCTCTAGCTTATGGCCCCAAAAGCACTTGTCTGTCCACTCTCACAAACCACAGTTGCCTCCCTGGACGGACACCAAGACTCTTGTGCAACATCAGATGTAACCCTAACTTTTCAATCAACATCAGGAGTTATTCAAATTTGTTCTTATTTCTTTTCAATTTATCCCAATCTTTTACTATCAACACTACCTATCGTGAGATAATAAACCTAGTCTTCGATGTATCTTCAGCTGCCTTCGACCTATGACAATTTACCTGAATATGATGCTTGTTAACTATCACTTCTAGCTCTCTTCTAATACTACTAATATACCCCATTGTATCACTCGGTAAATGGCCACATACACGTCTTCTTTAGCCTCCTTAAATGTACATGAATCTCTAAGATCAGATAGATCTATATCTTGGTTTCATTTTCAGACTAGCTATTTTATTTCTTCATTCTTTCCAAACAAACTTAGATCACTTCGGCCTCGCTCTATACCTTTACAGACCGAAAGTAACCAACCTTGAAGAACCACTAATCAGTCAAAAGCAGCAGCAGCAGTAAGATACCCCAAATTGAAACCACGGGCCACTTGACTTGAATTACTATCGCTCTTTGTCTATCTAGACCACGGAAAACGTTTTGTTGCAGACACATGGTCTCTATTTAAATAAAATAAAAATAAAAATTTTACCTTGCCTCACTATCTCTTTGATAACAGCATAATATACCATTCCTTTCAGTTTTCTCTAGCCCTGAGTTTTTTATTGTCATTTTCATCTCATTTTTTTGGACTTCGCCTAACATCAAACTTTGGTACAAATCCGCCCGCCCGTTCTTATCGGTGAGAAAGGATATGAAATTTCAACTAACATAGAAAAAGAAAAAAAGAAAAAAAGAAAAAAAGAAAAAAAACCTTGCCTTCCGGTATTGAAATAACCAGAGAAAGCCAAAGACAGAGTCACATTCCGTCTGGGTCTGAACCAAGAAATGGTGATTTCGGTCTCGGTGTATAATTTGTCAAGCTATGTTTTATGGTATATGGTATAGCAATATTTTTCTTCATGTACGTCAAAAGATATATTTGCGGCTCCTTATCAATCATGCTTGACTAGATCCTAAATCTGTAATAGAGATATTGGGGTATATCTACTCTGATGAAGTTTTGCATTCTGTTATATATACATGATATGGTTTGCTGTCATCTCTCGACTTACTTTCAAATCTTCTATCTCATCTTCATGACCTGTTATTCTTCTGGCTCATTGGCTTCCTCAGATACACACGTCCTTCCATATGGTTATTAATCACGATACAACAAAATCACTATAATAAAAGGACAATTCAGCGTATAATCTGTATGTGGAATATATAAAGTAAGCTGATATAGAAAAGTAAGTCAAACACCAACAAAAAAAAAATGCCAACACCCCAAAAAGAAATTGAAACCACCAAGACAACAAATAACATTATAGAAAAAGAAAACGCAATGAGACCCCAAACAAAAGGTATACATACGAAATTCCAAAACAAAAGAAATAAGGAACAATACAACCCAAGATGTCACGGCTCGTCGTGGAATCGTTCATAATCATACTCATAACATTTCAACTTGCACTTTCTCTAGCGCATGCTCTTTCTTCATCGTCTTCTCCTCCAAAAACTCCTTTTTTTTTGGTTTTTCTTTTTTTTGGTTACTTCTCCCCGCTTAGAGGCTGGCCTGAGACATCAGTCGACTTCACAATCGCCAATGAATCAACGACAGCAGCACCGAGCTTTGCAGATACCTTAGATTCAGAGTGCTGTAACACTGCCGTCCAGTCTGCTGCGCGCATTTCGGGCACTTCTTCGCCCAACGCCGGCTCTATAATCTCTTCAGAGCTTGTAGCTGTCGTCTCGTCACGAGCAACACGCCATACTACCTCCATGCGATCTAGAGCACGACCGCCCTTTGCCGACGATCCACGGACACCGTCCATAGCTTCCCATGGAACTTCAAATACGCCACTCTCGCCATCACCTTCAAAAAAAGCGTTAAACCAGACATAAGCAAGCGAAGTCATAGCATTGAACGGAAGAGGTGCTGGTGAGAAGCTGCGACGCTCTAGAGAAACTTGCACATCGTTGTTCTCGATGCGGATTGGGGTATCAGGTCTGAATATCACAGCGGGGCCTCCGTTATTCTCACCATCATAGGATGACAAGTCGGACTCCTTGCGGGCCTTGCTGATAATAGAGTTGTGAGGAGACGACATGATGCTATCATTATCCGACTTTGAAGACACTGACGATGCAAGCGCCTGGAAGAAACTAACATTTCCAAAGGCAGCACCGAACCACGTCTTGCTAGTCTTGTGGTTGTATTCCTGCCATGCAGTGCCACTGCTACCGCCAGGATGGCTCGTCCGGGGGACAATGTGTGGTCTAATTGGGACATCAGCTGGATTAGGCTTGCAGTGCATACCCGCCTTTTCGTCTTTCTCGAGGTTATCAACGACTGTGCGCTCGGTAGTCCGAAAACGATGAACTACTTCTATTTTCTTGCCTTCATCGGCATACGCTTTGATCTCGAGCTTAACGCCTGGCTTCAGGCCCCAGGTACGAACCTCGACGATTTCGATGGCGCGATCAGTATACTTCTTGCCACCACGGGTCCAGCGCTCAACGTAGTCGATCCAGCGAAGTTGGCTGGGAATAGAGACACCTTCTCCGTAGCCAGGCTTGATGCGTCTTGAAGTGAACCGATCGAGGGCTTGCTGAACCTGCCAGCCACACTCTGAGATAAGATAGCTGCAAGCTACGCTGCCACTACGACCCTTTCCTGCTTTGCAATGAACAATTGCAACACGGCCATTTGCCGCTGGGCAGTCATCGGGGAGTGCCGTCTTTGGATCGGTAGTGCTGACATCTGATGATGAGACATTGCCAAGGTCTTCCTTGAGGAAATTCCGCATGCTGGCCATCATCAACGGGACGAGACGGAATGGCGGCGGCTGGTGGTCGGGCCAAGGGTAGTGGTGGATACGGTTCTCGACGGCCTCGTCAGGATATCCGGTGCCTTCGGCGCGGAACTCCCAGATGGCCCAGTTGTCATGATGTCTTGACTTTAGGAACGCGAGAAGCTGGGGTAGAGGGTTCCGGTAAGAGCTCTTGAAGAAGTCTTGTGCAGGACCAGAACTATAGTTTATGGTTAGTTCACGGGCTGATGTGGAGTAGATGACATGAGGTTTGAGCAGAATAGTGAATGCATTCAGTGTATTGAAGGAGTTATACTCACGTGACTATGAGCTGAGGGGTGACATAGCAAAGGTCAAGGCCGGACTCCTCATGAAGCACACGAGGACCAGCAACAAGCTGTCTGAGGAATGGAGCCATGTCTCTAGCAGTTTGAGAATGTAATAAGATAAAAGTTGCAATATCTTTGAAGACAAATAATGTTTGGTTGATGAAAGACTGTGGATAGGTGGGAGGTATGTAGGTGTTATATGATTCTGGAGTAACAGAAGTCGATGTACTGGCGTCCTTCATCCGTGCCCGTATATTTGTTTGTACTCCTTGTATGGTGTTGTTTTCGGGCTGCTGATAGCTAGAAGATGCAAATGGCTGAAGTGTGTGGTGACTAACACATAAAAATCTTGGCGGTTTTAGTGATGATATATCTGTAAGACTATTGCTAGTTGTACTAGATGTAGGATTGCTACCTCCGGTTCTGGTGCTGAAAAAATATAACTGCTTAAAGTTGAAATCAGGACTCAAGATGGAGCGGTAAAGCAGGTGGCGTTGAGGTAAGAATATAGTCCACCAATATTGACGAGGACGATAAGAATAACCGTAGAAGGGGGGGTATTGAGGAGTGCGTCTTATCTTTGTACCTCTACCTTTGTTTCTCAGTCATTCTTTTTATTTTACTTTATTTTTTTCTTTGGGGGGACAGGCTCTCTTTTTTGCAATAATAAAGCTCTTGAAGGCCAAGTCCAAGTCCAAGTTAGTCAATCTCTCGTGGATTGTGTAGAACCCGTAAAAGACACACCCGAATAGCCTTGTCTGGAGCTCAATCGAAAAAGAAGTATACACCGTGGTAGTGTACACGCCCCTCTAGAAGGTTTCTCCCTGTCTTCTTTTTTTTTATAAGTTGGTTTTGTTCCTTATTCTCCGTCTTCCTCTTCCTGGCCCCGACAAGGCGTAGTCTGTGACCAAAATTTCAAGGATCCAAAGGCTTGGAGTGCCTGCTGACACACTACAGACAAAGTTGAGAAGAGACGATAGAGAACGGAGATGGATGGTACGGAATAGACAACTAGATGTGGGTGACGATGCAGGCCTTATGGTTTGATTAGCCGGGGCTCTTTATCCTCCCCCTGTTCGTCAGCTAACGGGACGGCCAAGACGACAAGGGAATCGATAGTGATAGAGAAGGATAGGATACGGCCTTACCATAGACCAAAGGTAGTTAGGTTAGGTATCCAGATGGAAACAACAACCCACGCACGACTGCTGTTTGCTTGTAAAAGCCGCAGCAATAGATAAATATGGATATAGATATAGATTGCTGTCGAGTGGGAGATTGGATATTGGGTATCTTAGTCGGACCGCCGAACAGAGGAGAGTTCAGACGGCGATATAGAGCCCAATGATAGGCCTTATAAGCCTACTATCAAATAGACTGGATGAAGTCGCCGATCCAAAGACTTGTGATGGTTGTAACGGGCGGGACACAAGCTAGCCGCACCCCAAAAAAAAATTGACGACTGAAAGTGCAAGCAAAGAATGATAGAATATTAGCTTTATTTTTCAGGCGTGGTCGAGCGGTTGGATTCGATCGTTGGATTTCCGATATCCTAGACGTTGGGTTTTTGTCTTATAAGAAGCCAAATCCGGATATGGAATGAAATTCCCGAGATGATTCCACGATGGTTGATGATGGCAAGACAGGAAAACATCAGCACAAGAATAGCTGCTGAAGATATTTAAAAAAGAAAATATCTTAAAGAATGGTATTTCTTGTGGGACAAACAACCTATGAGTATTTTTTTCAGCTTGTCGTCATTCTGAAGAAGCAGTAACCTTCCAATTGTTGTACGTGAATACTGCAGTTGCCAACAAACTAAAAGGAGCCGCTGCAAGTTCAAATTCAAAGAGGCCTCACTTTACAAAAACATTTGTTTGTCGAGTGTCATTTTACCCAAAATGGTAACGGCCTGTCTACCTACTATCATCTCATTGGCTTCCTGACTAGCGGCGTAGGCAAAAAAAACCCAACACAGCATTTTTTACATGAGCTACAATAGTAATTACCTCCCATCGTCAATATGCGGTATCTATCGTCGTAGTGCCTACTACAATAACTCCTTGGGTGGCAACGATCTACCAGCCCGCTAAAAAATAGGAAACAACCCTATTTTCGTATTTAGGTGTGACCCATAAACTTAACCCGAACAAATGATACCCTAACATGAAGATCACGAAGTCTTAATTACATGTTTTTGTTCCTGGTTCTATGATGATTTACATGTACAACCAGCTGTAACAGTGACGGGGCAGTATTACATTTTTCTTCACGAGATGACTGCGGTCGGCTACTAGATACTACTCTGTGACTTTGTAACCCTAAAGCTAGTTGACATCCTGATAGATATGTTGTATGGTACCAACAATTCATCATTTTTTTGGGGTTCTTTTGATGCTCAGCAGACCTGATTAATAAGCGAAGGTGACAGTATCAAGTTACCTCTTTGTCCGTTCTCATTCTTTTAAAAATTTTTTTTCTCTACCTTAATTCCTGTTGCTCTGAGTCTAGGATTTCTTGGTGGTTATCCACCTGTTTTGCTTGCGCCAAGGTGGGCAAGGTAAAGAATGGACTTCAAAGAGTTCCGAGCTGCGAGAAGCCATCCCGCCGAGTGATGTAGATCTGCTTCCCTGGGCGTAATTTTCGAGCTTACCATGAGAGAAACTACTAGTAGTGACAGAATGGTGTCACTATATGTATGAAGGAACATTATGTTCTAAGCGACCCTCCTCCAAGCTAGTATCAGTCAGATTGCCAACACTTGATTTATATACATATCTGACAGGGCAATGTAGGGTTATTCTTCCATTGGACTAATAAACGAATGAAAACAATCGGGGAATATCATCTGGAGGGCGGGAAGTGGTCGATTTGCGAAAATCACAACTTTGTGTGTACAGACACAATATTAAAGTATGTAGTTGACGCGATCAACATGTATAAACCTCCAGAACGCGCTAGAAAGAATTTGATGAAGGGCCTGCTTGTTATAGACTCAGACCAGGACTACGCCTGTTTTGTTGTAAAAGGGAAGAAAACATATATCACAGGGGTCAGTCGAAAAAAGAAGCCATGCCTTTGTTCCTTTGTTGGACTGGGATACTGCTTCAAGATACAGTAAGGAGAAGTCAGAATTAGACTGCGTATCGCTCTTGCTGGCTAAGTATAGAAAGATACGGCATGTTATGTCATGGGCAGAGATATGTATATATCTAGTATTATATCTCTTCCAGGGTTTGCGAAGACGGGAGAGGAAAGAGAAACAGAGCTATTGACCCGTAAGGTTCATCTGAGGTTTAAGATGATTCGATTCTAACAAGAACAAGGTCAGGTTTTTTTTCCCCCTCTTCTCATTATCGACAGCCCACGTCCCTTTCTATAAGTTTATATAGGGACACTAGCTAGCAAGTGGGACACTGGCCATAGAGATGGAGGTTTATTTCTTTACCATTGCCTGTTTTTTTTTATTTATTTTATTTATCTCTTCATTGTTTATCTGTCTAGGCTGAGACTGAAAGACATACAAAACAACATATTTTATCATTTTCTGTATAGTGGGCAGAAAGGCACTGGTCTAGGCCGATCCTTTCACTCAAGCTTCGGCCGTATACTAAGGGACAAGAAATATTGCTAGTATTGTGATCACGGTGCTGTCAAGGGCTCTAATAGTAAAAAGGAATGAGCGCTCATGACATTTTCTCATAGAGGGTTCAGTCTAGACTTTCTTCAGTTTGAGATTTACAGTGAGGACTCCAATTCGTAGAGAATTAGACGATTGGTGTTCGTAACCGTAAGCTCCCTTTGATTTCTTGACTTGTCATAATAATCTTCTGGCTAATAAATCTACACAAACCCTGATGGCTGTGTATCTCGCAACTCTGAGTCTGCTGAAAATTGATCTATACAGCGACTTTCCCGACTGTTTGGTTTAACATACCATCGAATATTACCAAGAATATTGAACCCAATTCTGCATACCTTGATGTACCAAGTTATATCAATTTCAATAGTTTTCATGAGTAGGCCTTCTAGAAAGGAAAGTCCAATATTACATGGCGAGGTAGACTAGACTTATTACGAACAGGCTCTGGTTCAAGAAAACTATGGTATCAAGACCGTGCTTTCCGAGATGCATTTTCTATTGCGAGAAAAAAAAGTTTATTTTCTGCTTTGAACCATAGAATGCGATTTCATCTCTTGGGAAATAATGCCCACTCGAGTTCACTGTTAGTAGGGATATATACATATGTGTATTAGCAAAGTGAGAATTAGTACATACATATAAAGTTAATATTGGGGTTTCCCTTGCTATATACTTTGGATCGTCCCATTTATCCAATTATCCAATATATGCGGCGTTACAGCTGACTAGGGGAGGGGGGCGGGAAAGAGAAAGAGCCCAACACTGGTTATATGATGCGGTGATACTACCATTGGGGGACTGGAATGGTAATATTGAGAGGTAGAAAGTAGGCTAACATTACCTGCCAATGGGTAATAAGAAACCAATACATAGCCCCTTCTATGATTCCATGCTCAGCCTGTATTCCGGGTATGTATGACAACATCATGGAAAATGGTAGTATACAGACACGTCTGTAGTTGTATAATTATAGTTGCATGTAGGCTAACTAACTACTGGAAGAAAGTACTGTAATCGGAGAAACAGAATAGGAAACGTCATGTTCTTAGTACCATTCTTTTTTGCTTACTTCTAAAACATAAAATGAACTATGTCCGAGCGAATTAGTTACATCTACTGAATAATATCTGCTAAGGCCAGACTGATTAGTAATAATTGTACAGGCGACTAATGGCAGAATCAGCAAGCTATGATTCAAGGCTGTACTCACTTCACTAATTTATGACATTGGCTTGTTTCGTAACTTCAGAACTCAGCCCATTGATTCACTTGTTTATTGTGTGGCCAATGCTACTCCTATATATGGAGGTGATTTTCGCTAAGATTCCGATATGTGGCTGTCAACCAAAGTTGAATATCCCCAAGCACTTTAAGCAAGAAAAAAAAGGTATAAATTTCAAATGTTACAACCACTAAACTTTGGTGGAGGTGGAATACTGCAACATTACTTTACTCTTTACTTGTCACTTATAAATTGCAATGCGACCAACTTCGCCGACTATCCTGACTTCTCTTTTTCTTTCTCTTCCTCAGTCTCTTTTTACTTCCAGATACAACCATAACCATACACCCAAAGGACCCTTGCTAGCTGCATTTGCAGGTGGAACTAGGGCATAGTATTGCCAACATGGTGGGTAGAGTTGCAGTCGAGAAGGGGAATCGGCGCCATGCTTTCGTAATTGTAAGAGAACGATGGCTTCCCTGTCGTCTACTGCCATGCCCGCCCTCCGCGTAGCGGGTCTCTACTACAAGGATCATCTTCCCATTCTTTTCTTTTCTTTTCTTTATTCGTTCCCTTTCTTGGAATAAGGACTAACTGAGATACCCCCAGAACTGGCAGAGAGTAACCGTTGTGATAGTAGCGTCAAGTTAGGCCACTGGATGACAGATAGAGAATAGGAAAAAAAAAAGATCAGCAGATTCGTATCATGGAAACGGAAATGGACTCGGTATCGGTCTTGTTGGACTCGCCTAGCCTCGCTTGATTTACAAGTATGGAGTTGATATGTCGTATATAGAAGTATGTAGTATATATGTATATGTATAATAGCTCATCCATCCTCACTTCTACGTTTTTATCACTTTGTGCGGCTTGTAGCTAGGTGGCTACGAATTTGAAAAGAGACAGTGCTCGATCATGACCAAGATCAAGACTACGGTAATGTTTATACGCACCATGGCCAAGTATAACCTCAGTCATACTAGCTGGTGCAAGTATGCAGCGCACGTACAAGATGTGCGTCGCATGCATAAACGTTTCCGCTGAGAGAAGAGACTTCCCGGCGTCGTAGTCTATGCTACAATACTACGGCTCCCAGTGTCCTCAATGATTTAATGGAGGGCGATCACCGCCAGTCGTCGGTATCTGCGTCCGAGAACAGTCAATATAGCCAACAGAAGACAGTGAGAGTTTCTGTATCAAGTCATAGTAAGCTGAACTGTGGTTCGATACTGCTTTTGCCACGGCTTCCACGACACAAAGAACTCAAGTCGGGATCTTTAAGGAGAGGTTGTTATTTACTTCTCAGGGTTTCGACCCAGTCTTGGGGCCTGAGATCCAGGTCTTTCCAAGACTGGCTCCCAGGGCCTATTCGGGTTTGGCATATCAGTAGTAGTTGTAACCTCTTTGATAGCCTCTACTATGGTGAAATCAAGTTGTATTCTTGCTACTCTGCTGCAGGATATCATGCACTGTGCTGTACCAGCCCTTCATCCTGTCCCCTAGAAAAAGTACTAGTTGTATTTGTACATACAATGCGTACATTGGTAGCCCTTTGCATCGGAATTTCACCGATGGCCTGGGTCGGATTTCGATAGCGTCTAGAGGACGTAGTTGATGGTCTCATGCACTTATGCACTTATAATGCACTCTGCCCTGTGAATACAACATGCGGCGATCAAGGCATAGAAAAAGAATGGAGTTTGTACTTTTGTTTGATCTGCTGGTTTATTTTTTGTTTCCCTACATGTGTACATACAACTATATACTCTTGTCTCTGTTTATAAACGCTCATGGCTGTATTTGACCGAGAAAGAGGAAGCAAAAGAGACGAGCAGAGCGGTCTAGATGTCCGGATGAGGTCTTTTACTTCGGGTAATATACCGACTTTACATTCTATGGAAACGTAGCTAGTCATTCTCTAATATTTATTCGGGTATTTCTGGTCTAGGATATGTCAATGTTTTCTGTTCTTCTCATACTAACTACTTGGTTTGTTCCTTCAATTTTCCTAAAATAGCAATTATGAGTTGATAAAAGGATAGACAAATCAAATACGCCGCTTTTGCATGGCTAGCCATCTAAAACCAACCTCGAAGATTCTGCCAGTCATTTTCGTGATATCAGCCACCGCTCTGAGCCAAGCTGAGAGCTACCAATTTTTTTTTTTTACACACATGTATTTCACACCACTCCAAAGTCGTCGGTCTTTGTCATAGAGCTACAGACCGAATGTATATATACGATAAATTTAGTTTTTTTTTCAACAAAAGGATTGCTAAGGGTTCCTGATTCCTCCGCAAAGGCATCTCTTCCGCTTCCGCTTCCGTTTCCCGCGGCCTGATCAGCCTTCCTCTTCACTTTTCCTCCACAAAGCCAGTAGTTTGTTTTGTATCTGTATGCATATCCCTCGCCTTCTTCGTCGAAATACAAACGATCGACAACTGCTTTAGGAATCAAAAGGAACAGGGAACGTAACTTGGGCATGCTGTGTTTTGCCAACTCAAGCCTGAGCCATGCTCCCATCCCATGAACATCTAAACGTACTCCTACTAGCAGTCCTCTTATATCATATATATATATATATATATAACGTACATGTATGTACAGGTACATTCCCGAGAATAGAAGCATGCTTGTACATATTGGGCTTAGTCTAAAGTAGGCCTTGGCGTTGATATACAGCATCTTGGTATACATGTAGTGATATATGTAGTCCTGTACATATATTCACGAGCAACAACGTCGTGATTGTACTCATGCATGCATTGTATTCTTGTACTCCTTCCGTTACCCGCCCCTCGCGCGTTTACCAAGCGTGCTCAATCCCTTTATATGCTTCCAAGACCTCGCCCATCATATCGGTTACTTACCAAGTACACGCTAGTAACTTGACTTACATAGTCTTCCATACAGATGGATGCTTGAATCTCGTGCCGCTTTATATCAAATTATACGTGACACCCAATAGTGCCCATTAAACAGGCCATGATCGTCGTCTCTGTATGTGTTCAATGCATCTAACAATGTCATAGGCATAACTATTAGCAGGCCTGACCATGCATGTTGGCTCATCTCTGCATGAAATGTGCTTGGAAATATGAGTATTATGTACTCGAGGCTAGATGTCCGAGCAGATGGTCACATTTTGAGCTTATCTCTCCGAGTGAAGTTACAGACTCAATACTGATGATATGTTTGTGACTTGTCAGCCACACATTACGAGACGGCGTATGTGATCGATTGGTACATGTAAGCATCGAGACTACAGGGTACGTACTTGTGTAGTGCCTCAAACTATTGACAGGTCATTGGAAGTAGCCGCTAGAATGCAGCAATAGGGGAAAGTCACTTTATGTTTATGGTAAAGTTCCATCTTGTCTACATGTGGATAACTAACGGATAGAAGAAACAGATTTATGGAATTGTGGGACACGTCAGTTCACCGACTGCTTTCCAAAAAGAAAAGAAATACTGGCAGGGAGTACATAGATGAACCTAGCCAACTATGTCTCCGGGACCGTACACCTACTCCCAAGGAAACAGGCTTGCTTTGAAAGGGCCAAAATGCACCTGCAATATACAAAAAGGCGACTCACAAGATCACGAGTTCGGGTTGAAATCTGCTCACGACTAGCTCGACGCTACGAGGAATGAGAGACTGGCCGCACTTTCTTGCGGCCTATCAAGTTATTCTCAGATAGATCCGAAATAGTATTGGCCCTGTGCCGCACCTTATCTCATTGAATGGCACAACCCGATAGTTGTCTGTGTTGCATGGTCAATAGATATGTACACATGCAACTATATATACTATTATGTAGATAGAACACCCCCTCCCCCTCTCTCCACACACATACATACGATACTGCATACGACCTAATAGCTTGTGGTCATAGCACACACGGAGTCCAGAAAGATTGTCGGGGATGTACCAGTATACGTCTGCATATGTGATGATACGTTTGATCATATGTATGTACGAATATACTAATGTACACATACATAAACTCGCCACGTCTATAGGCAAACGCCACGTCATAATACTATGTCTTACCCTTCTAAAGGGTCAGACAGATAGTCCTATACTGTAAGGCGCTGTACATACATATACAGATACAGTAGGACCCGAACGACGCCACTAATGTAACATCCGAAGATTCTACAGATAGTTACAAGTATGTTTCCACGTAAACTCGAAAGGATATAATTCTCTTGTGAATCACAGAAATAGAAATGGCATTCCTTGCTGTAAACCATTCACTAGGTCTTATGTATATAGGGTAACATTGTTACAATATTGTGATACATGTAGATGCAAGAAAACAATCAACTTTAGCTAAATATAGCCTCGATTAGTACGTCATTCCAAATTCAATCAAAACTAGAAGTTTAAGGGTCTTATGTACATACATATGTACTATTGTCATGCAAGCCACTATCTGGGTAACTTTGAGGCAACTCTTCCAATTATTCGGACTTTTTGTGACACCGAGTTAAGGCTTGAAATG
The DNA here is from genome assembly GCA_001513805.1 of Davidsoniella virescens. NCBI lineage: Eukaryota > Fungi > Ascomycota > Sordariomycetes > Microascales > Ceratocystidaceae > Davidsoniella > Davidsoniella virescens. The sequence goes on from LJZU01000085.1 coordinate 94,208, forward strand.
CACATATGCTTTTTTTTCTTTTACAAGGGTAACCAAAAGACGTCAACGCCTCGAATTCTGACATCAAACTATACACCCAACTAAAACCTGACAAAATGACAAAAAGAAAAAGATGCGAAAATACATACAACTCCGGGGATTCGCACGTGAACACCCACCGTACCACCAGTTGTGCCTGCATATCATATCTTGTACAGCAATTTTAAAGTGAGTTTTCTAATATGGAACTTGCTGACTAGGAAAACCAAAAACTGGAAAGAAAACAATAGTAATAGTAACAAGAATAGAAACAAAAACACAAGCAAAAGATCATCACCATCCCCTTCTTATCCTAAGAAATCTTCCTCACAGTCAAACGCATCAACTTCATCTGCCTTAGGCTCATGGAGGTCCACGGGACAAGTCGGCAGTATGGCGCCATCCCTGATTTTCCCTACTCTGACCATCTCTCTTGTCACCCAGTGGGCTTCTACCCGAGTCTGAGCAATGAGAAGTCCGATGGTTCTAGTAAGCCAGCCTGAAGTTTATCTTGACGTCCGTTGTTGGAGCATCTTGAAAGTCTTTCCGGACCTAGCGTCCATTGAGCCACCCTGTGAAAACACCACTGGGTAGAAATGTTCGTCGGCTTCCAAAGGGGGNNGGTATCTGGAAATATTGTTATCATGGGCCTTGTTGAGAATAGTGACAGCATCGCTTGCGGCATGTTCGCCATGCATTGTGATGGTAGCTCAGCGCTTCACAGTTTAAAACTAGGGGAGAGCGGACGGGATCCCGTACTTTCTCTGAGCTATGGTCGTATGCTGAGATTTTGAGGCTTAGAAGCCATGATATCGCGCAATCCGATGATCTACAGAGTAGTACATTCAAGTAAAGTCAAGATCTGACAACCATAGGCATATATTGATGGATGCAGACAAAGCCTCTGAGTACAAATATCCATGTGATACGGATAGGTGTATCGCAGACGCGAGATATTCATGCAGTCCTTTTCTACTAGTGTCAAGTAGAGGGAATCCAATGCTGCAAAGTTAGCAAGCATCTCATGTAGCCAAGTATGCGCACGACATGACAGACGCAAAGTACTATGTGTCATAGATTATTATCACATCAAATCTGTGATTTTAGCTGTATCTGCATGTTACCAAGATATCGCCTTAAGTATCATGGGAATGTTGGCAACAAACTATTTGTAAGCTCTTCCAAATTCATAGGTTAACTCGTAGTCTACAAATCGTGATAGTACAGAACTCACGCTTGATCTATTCGTTTATATGACTGGATGTCATTTCTACATTGATTCCACCATGGTTGGTTATAACTCTTCGAGAGATACGGCGGTCAGATCATCGATAGACAGGTGAAAAGCTCGTATTGTAAGCTTAAATACATATATACATATTGTAGACCTGTTGTTTGACAACGTAATGATAAATAACCTTGGTCATAGACGCGAAGACTTTAATTCTAGCAAGCTAACTTACCTATGTCATCTACGAATCCTTGATATATATATATCTTGTTCTCGTATGACAAATATTATACCCAAGTGTTTATCACATGCAGATCATGGCTTTGATCGAATTTAAAACACTAGAAGCAATAGACTCTCGCTTATGTGAAAATCAGCCCAATTTACGAAGTATATGTAAATATATGCGCTAACATCTTTTGCTACAGAGTTCATATGCTACTATTCCTCACCAAGGTTCGGTTCCTTGTAGCCGCAGGTGTACATGTGTATGTACATACAGTATCTCTTGGTAAGATCTATTATATGACATCGGAAGCTTGGCATATCTGTCTTGAAAGCTTATCTAGAGACTTGATATTTGTAATATCTAGTGGTAGAGTGTGTATGGTCTGTGTTTAGAACAGACTCGTCGTAAATCATGCTCATACAAAGTATCGTATTTTAGTGTAAATGATCCCATTATTCCAAGACGCACAATTCTTTCGTCTTGCAGAGTACCTACATACATATATATATATATATATATATATCTAATGTTGGTGCTAAGTACTCATATACACACTGAATTCAACTTCGCTCATCGACAAGACACACCATACTTCCAAAGGATACAGTTTAAAATTTATATTGAATGGCCAACTTGGCTATAAAAGTAAGTATGCTATTGATTGGAACCACAACTACACCTTCTACTAACCACCCTTTCTTTATTGATTTCATGTTCCAAGTACGTTTTTTTTTTGTAATAACTTTGCATCATACTCTTCTCTCGAGTTATAAATGTGAGCACTTACGAAGACTTCTTAGGAGCAGGAGTGTTGCCCAGAGCCTTGGACAGGTCAGTGGAGGCGTAGAACTGCTTGACAACGGTCTTGGCAGTCTCCCAGCCCTGGCGGACACCGGGAGGAACACCCTGGTAGGCCATAGTTGAGTCGATGCGGGCAGTCAGCGACGTGAAAATGGACTGCAGGTGCAAGCTCTGGCTGTAGCGGACGCGCAGGAAAGCAGTGTACACGGTAATCAAGACCCACGACCAACGGCGGAAGAAGAGAGCGTATAGAGCCAGCTCACCCCACAGACCAACCTCAAAGTAGCTGACCAGAGCCATCGAGGTGTCATAGTGGTTGTGGACGAACGATTTCAGAAGACCAAAGTAACGCTCAGCAGCGGGGTTCTGCTGGACCTTGTTGCCCTCAGCAGTCTCGACAACGGTGGGCGGATACACGGTGGGCAGAATGTTAGTGCGCAGGTACGTGGCCACATGGAAGACCGAGTAGACGAAGTAAGGCAGAAGAGCAAGCGTGAAGTGAGGCATGAAGAACCAGAGTATTGACATGACTATAGACGGAGTAGGTTAGAATCACCATCTAAAGATCCCTAGGACTTCAGGTATGCGTGTATGTATGATACTGCCTGGCCACGTTCGGATGACTTACATAGGTACTGCACGTTCTCGTCAGCAACCATAGCTGTGACACCACCGGGAGCACGCGAGCCTAGCTTTTGGCGGGCCACGAAACTCTTGTAGACGACGATGCCATAAGTGAGGATAGCGGACAGGAATGCCCAGCGGTAGGTGAAACGAGAGAAGCCGCCATTAACGTTAAGCTTGATGAACTGGAAGATGTATAGAAGGGTGTTGAAAATCAAAAGGACGTGTCTAAAAGGTATCAAGACTGTTAGCCAAAAAGAGGTTTTTTTTTTTTTTTTGGATATGACTAGCATGTGTTTTGGCCGTGGGATCCAACCAGTCACCAGTTGGTCATGTCAGAAGACCATTTGACATTGCATGTGACGGAGGGAGATATCTGCCTGATCTGGTCAAAATGGCCGCGTGCATGTAATCCCTCATGTCCCAAACTATCGCTTTGAGTTTGTGTAGACCGAATTTTCTGTGTCTTGTGAGGTTTCTCGTGGTAGAAATCTGAGATTCGTTTCAAGATCACAGCTCTTTTGAGCTATCGTTTGTTGATCATTGAAACTAAACGGTCGCTCTGTCGGAACCCTAGAAGTGAGGGTTGATAGGGTTGGCGGCTCAAGAGGCAAAGCTTAGCCAAACAGATTGACCGCGAGAGGAAGATGGCGAAAGCGATAGTGTGGGGGAGGGGCACTACAAAAACAGCTGGAAAAAGCTGGTGCGGCCATAACGCAGATCGCAAGCTGTACTTTTTAGGGTGCTCTGGCGACACGAGACAACAAAACACCATGCAGTATATTACATTGGGCAAATCTAGAGATTCTGGAACTTACCCAGAGAACCAAGCGACTTTAAGTAGGTTAGCAAGGACTGCAGGGAGACAGGGAACCGAGCTGGCTCAACAACTAGAAGTGATAGTGATTGAGAGCTAGCCTGGAGGCAATGGGGGACATAGACATACACTGGAGAGTCTTCGCGAGTTCTTGGAAGCGCTCGGCGAGCGGCTTGTCTGCAGTAGGAGGAGCCATAATGACTATAGAGAAGTCGAGATTATGCGCGAGAAGTGAGAGGCGAGTCTCGACGTATGCGTTGTCGTGCTGAGGAACGGCGTAACCGGTTTACAAGGCAAGACGAACGGGCTAACGATGTTGTGAGCGGAAATATACGGGCTAGCAATAGATGCTGGGCGATCGATGCAATGGGCACAAGGGCGCTATAAAAAAGCTTTTTGTGCGGCAAGCGTGAAAGCTTTCGATGATGTTGAAAATGGAGTATGGAGTGACGAGGAAGAAAGTAAGAACACGAAAGTGAGGAAGGGAAAAGAATATATTGGAAGAGAAATTTTAGGACAAGAGATAAAAAAAGAAGAATTTGAAAGAGGAAAAAAAAAAGGTGGTCACAACTGGGTGGCCGTAATAAAAAGCAAAAGGAAGCAGCTGGCTTTAGGCAATGAGTTTAGTGACCTGATGACAAGAAATCATTTATTTATTTTTCTTTATATTTTTGTTGTAGCTTCTACACAATAGTAAAAAGGAAGACGTAAACGGGATTGAGGAAATACGACTTAATGCCAAGCTGAACCTAAGTAGTCAGTTAGCTAACAAGAGGAAGTCGACTACAAATCAAATCAAAGAGGAAGTCGACTACTAAACCCCACCAATAGTAGCTAAAGTACCCAATAGATGCTGCGAATAGAGCTTAGTCTACTGTTGCCTCACTGGAAGCAAAACAAAGGTAGTACATGCAGGCTGGCTAAAAAGCGGCATATCAGGCTCTACATCGATAGCCGTTAATTTCAAGGTGTCATCTACGGCAGTTATCCTCAAGAGAGCTATGGTGTTCTCTTTTTTTTCCTGTCCGGGCCTCAAGGTTGGGCTTTCGCTTCATCAATACCAGGCTTTTTTTTAATACTCATTTTTTTCCTTGCTCAACAAACGGGATTAGGTTTTGGGGGAGGCATCTTATTTTTTGTCTTAGGCTTTAATATGGCTAGCTACAGGGCTCTCAAGTGATATTACGAGCAAAAAGTATCAATACACTGGCAGGCGGCTGGTCGATGGAGTATTTCTGCTCCCCCCCCCTAATTCTCGCTTTTGGGACTTATCTATGTACCAAACCATAGTTACATGTACAAATATCTCGATAGCATACATTGCATGCTTTTCTTACCATATATTCTTCAGAGGTTCTTCACAGGTAGCCCGATCTCAGATGATCCGACATACAGTTGGAATGGAACAACACCGAATGCAACGGTCAATGCTGACATAATTACATATCGACACATATCTGTATTCTCTCATAGCCGCTGGTTTTGTAATCTTCATAACTGAGCCTTAAAACGTTTGCGTCCTTGTTTTTGATCAAGTGCATTCCAGTGTCGTGTGTCTATTTGCTAAGATTGTCCAAGTCTGTTTTATCCCTACAATCATGTCTTGTCTGCATTAAGCTACATTTTAGCTTCTCTTTTTTGGTTTTTTTTTCTTGCTCTGAGGCTGAGTTAAAGCTAGCTGAACCTCGGGCCTGGCTATGATAGAGCACTAGCTTGACCTTACAGTAGTAAAAAGAGTATTTACACTGTCTAAGCACAGCTAAGATCTAATAATTGCACAGTGTTTATATGGCTTGGCTTACGAATTTGAACAGAACCAGTATAGCTGAAGTGAGGGGCGGCTTTGAACGCCTTCTTTAGCTCAGTTTTCCTCTAAAGCTAAATAGACTACTGCTATCGATGATATAGGGAAGTTTCTGGTAAAGCAAGATATGAGATATTCAATGTTCATAATTCGGTAATAAAGACAGCAAAACGCCACTTTTCATGTCCGGGCCTGTTCGTTTTGAGTAATATTATTATATTTCGTTTATCGTCTTGAGTAACAATAAATCAGATTGTTTATCCTGTTGCAACAGAAACACATCTGACATGGGATCAACGTCATAAACAACATTAACTATATTGCATTAAAAAAAAACCTGTTTAGGATGTGACGTCGCTTACCCGTTCATAATCATAGGTACATTAATGCATAATACTTAATGGCCTTTCCGGCCACTGCCACGTCGGCCACGGTCTTTACTGTACGGATGCCAAGTCGAAGAATCCTGTGCCGGTCCCGACGGAGGTCCGTGGCCTCCTCTATGGCGATCTCTATTCCGGCGTCCGCCATTCCCGCCAGCGATAGACCCGGGATATTCTGGTATCACCATCTCTTCCTCTTTTTCATACTCTTCATACTTGTCATCAAAGTATTTCCCTATCTCTATAGCTTCCAACTTGGAACTCTCAACAGAGAATAGGAATCGCGTAGTCCCCTCGGGTCCAGACTGGTCTTGTTGGTTTTTGGGCCCCAAAAGTGGCGGTGGCGAAGACACTGAGACTAGATTGGCATCAGCATCGCAGACGCTACATCGTGAAGCATATCTCTCTAGAGATAGATTTGAATCAACCTCGGCGTTGATGTCGATCTTCAATTTGAGAAACTGCTCGAGACTGAACCGTGCCCCGAGAAGAGTCATCTTATGATGCTGAGTGTATAGATCAAGCATATCCAAAACCGTTTCTATAACATCCGCGCGTCTCACATGGAAACGCTCCATGTCTGTACCCTTGATAGCTTCTATATGTTGGCCTGTTACTAAGGCAGTAAGTTCTAGTATGGCGAGGACCATGGCATATGTCTCTTGTTTTATAGGGATCAATGTCTTATACATATCCATCATCATTTGATACGCAATCTCAAAGAACTCGATACCTGCTCCGCCTGGTATCAAATGTCGGGTGACTTTGGCAAGGTGTTTTTGCGGATGCCGAACTCGAAAGTTGAAGCCTAGTGTTTCTAATATCGTACGCTCGAGCTTAATCATGATATTCGACTGTCTTTCTAATGACTATATGAGAGGTTAGCATAGGAGTAACATATTTGGAGCCCAGATATGCGTACAGTGTCATCTGGTGTGATCTGATGGTCGGAAGATTTGAGGTTATGCGCGGCGCAGAGTATGTCCTTGGATTTCTTGATAGTATCCTCTACTTTGCAGGCCACGAATAGAGATGCCAATGCAGCTTCGTAATAGTTATGTTCCGGTGAACTTAGTCGAGATCGATGGAAGTAGCAGGCGGCCGTATCGAAGGTTCGGATGGGGCTATACACTTGTGGTTAAAAACTTAGAAGCATACAGGTTCGAATTACAACTTAGGTGCTTACAGCTGCAGAGCCAATCTAACTTTATCGATTGTCTGAATGCCTTGGATCCGAGATATCTCTTCGTTAGGCGGCGTATCTGCCGATTCTTTGGATAGTTGTTGCACGTGCTGTTGTAATATATATTGTACCGGAACAACTCTATGGCCCGGCATGGGCCCCTTATACGGCTCTGAGTCGGTTTCTATAGTCTGAACAACGGGCTCGGGCGTTGGTATACGGATTTGCTGTGATTTTTGTTGTTGTTGCTGTTGTTGTCTGTTATGAGCGCCGTGGCCTTGTGCTTGGTTGCGCGCCGAGTTGTTTCCAGGCCATTGGCCATTGCCGATTCCATGGCCGCCAAAACTCCGGTTACCGCGGCCGCCTCCGTGTCCGGCGTGCTTTAGTGCGTTCGGTCCTGTCGGCACATGTTTGTTCCCAGCGCGGGGACCTTGAGGAGGCATCAGTCGAGACAGAGTTTCAACTTGTCTATAGTTCGAAGTAGTAGAGAGAGCTTGAAGCTTTAGTTAGATCTGATCGCGTTGTGGAAAGCGTGTCAAAATCGGGTTGGTTAATATAGCTAAAGATAGTCTGAGGGTGCTCGCGATCTTTATAGAGCCTAGTTAATCATCGGTAACAGATGGAGTAGAGTCAGCGACAGCTTTGAAATAAAAGTTTGTGATGTTCAGCGGCATACCAAATCGCAGAGCGAACCATGAGGAAAAAATAGCGCCATCCCAAGCTAGTCGTGCGCCACATGTGTTCTCTAACGCCACAATATCATGTCATAGCCAGCTCGACCTGATTACAACACGATGTAACAAACGCTCTTCGTCTGCCTTGTAACAAATACGCCGCCCATCCTTTTCAGCCTGGGTTCCTCGACTAATTGCTATAAGTTGATCCCCCAAACTCCGTAGACATCATTATCAAAACTTCCTCATCGACCTACCGTATGTCGTCGCACGTAATATTTACTGTCACTGCTCCCAATCCGTGAATTAATATATGTACAAAATCATGCGTTCTCAATTTATTTCGACTACTATATGCGCCCTATGGGCATCGACTACAGCTGCTACGCGCATCATGCCGCTTGTACCTGTATCAACCGATGATACTCCTCTTCCAGTTGTGATCTGGCACGGTACGTCATCATAGAAGCACCACCATCACCACACGAACATCAGACTGACCTTTGCAGGACTTGGCGATGCGGTCAATTCCGAGGGTCTCCAGAACGTAGGCGAAGTTATCGAATCCGTCAATCCCGGCACATTTGTCTACTATGTGCAACTCGGCGTCGATGCAAATGCCGACCGTTCAGCTTCTTTCCTTGGAAACGTCACCCAGCAAATCGAAGAAGTCTGCGCTACTCTCGCCACTCACCCCATCCTCTCAACCGCTCCGGCTATCGACGCTATCGGATTCTCGCAGGGCGGAGCCTTCCTACGCGGCTACATCGAGCGTTGCAATAACCCTCCAGTGCGCAGTCTTGCGACTTTTGGATCGCCACATAATGGCATCTCCCGCTTCCACGACTGTGCTGTCGCGGATGTCGCTTGCCATAGCGCTATGGCTCTGCTTCGCTTCAACAGCTGGTCTAACTTTGTCCAGTCACGTCTAGTGCCCGCGCAATACTACCGTAACCCTAGTGACTACGACAACTACCTTTCATCGTCCAACTTCCTAGCTGACATCAACAACGAGCGTCATGAGAAGAAGGAGTCGTACAAGGAGAACCTCTCCTCGCTGTCTAACCTTGTCCTTTACATGTTTGAAGATGACACTGTTCTAATCCCCAAAGAGTCGGCCTGGTTTACGGAACCTGATGGCACCAAGACAACTCCTCTTCACTCTCGCAAGATCTACACTGAGGACTGGCTTGGTCTTCGTGCTCTAGACAACAAGGGAGCTTTGGAGTTGCGTTCCATTCCTGGTGAGCATATGAAGATCGGTAGTGAAATTATCAAGGAGGTTGCCGCTGATTTCTTCGGACCCATTGGTCGTAAATCCAACCATGAGGACTCCATCTCTGAAGAACTATAGTCGTATCATTGCTTCCTTTACTCTTGATTTCGCTACTTGATCTTCTTCGTAAGACAATGCAGTCTGGAGAACAGTACCTATATAATATGTTTCTGAAACAAATAATATCATTTCCAACTACCAACATGCCCATATATCTTTCTTACTTGTAATATGAGGGGATGACTTCATTGTAACATTGAGGTTCATAACTAGTGTATATGCCCTTTGTATGCAGGTTATAGCTTATTGTGCATATTTGCCACTAATTCTACATGAAGCTGTTCTTTGTGCTTCGTTAATCGTACAGAATGATTCGTCCTCTCTCCCAGTCTTCTCTTATCTCCGGTAACAACCCCCTCTCCTCCATCTCCATCCCAACCTCTTCCACTCCTATACACCTATGCCACCAGGCATATCCTTCATAGTACATTTTTGGTGGGTTCTACCAGCATAAGGACTGTTATACTGCTAGGAACTATGTGATAAAAGAAACATGAGAATGTACACGACCGCTTGAATATCAGTCACAAATACAAGAAATGAAAAGTAATAAAAAAAAAAGTAGAAAGTAAATAATAATCGCTCCCCGGGTACCCTTCGCCAAAAAACAGAACTCCAACGGCTTTAGACGATCTCGCCGATATCGATGTAAGGAGGTTTCCAGGGCTGAGCAGAGCTGTTGTACATGTCACTGGGTACACGTACGGTTTCACCGGGGCTGTAAAGATACCAGGCTTTCAGCGCATTCATGCTAGCCTTGAGTCTAGCCTCGGTCTGACTAGCACCAACACCCTCTCCCAACTTGTCAGTACCAGAATAGATACCGACGACGAATACGGGCGTCCGCGACAATCGACCGGTTTCACTCTCCATACGCGCTACAGGCGCCTCGAATCCCTCACGGGCACAGAGCTTAGCTAGCTCAGCGGTAGGCAAGCGGAAGCTAAACATTTTCTCGATGGCGAGCGAGCGGGACTGGATATGACTCTTGACGAAGGCCTTGGCGGCATCACGGCCACGGTGGATGTAGATACCACCAACAACTGATTGAACAAAACCAGCCATAGCCTTTGCTCTATGTGATAGCCATTCCTCTTTCTGGAGTTCGACGATTTCACGAGGGAGTTTGCCAGCCTCAGATCTGGCGTCGGTCGCAGTACCATCGGGAGAGGCTGCATCACCAAAAGCATCATCTAGTACAGTTCTACTACTGATACTGCGACGCCAGTTGTATTTCTTTGAGTTGACAGCTTCTTTGCGCACGTAACCCCACGAGCGCATCTGAAGACCCTTGTTAGGGTCCCGTGAGAATTGCAGCAGACCGGGGTCGACTTCACCACCCGGCTCAACGGCAGTCTCAACACCCCATTGCTTGGCAATAAGTGAGAGGGCGTCGGGGCCAGCATAACCACGCATAACTTCGTACAAAATCAGCATGGGTAAACGAGGGTACTTGCAGAGCAAGAACTCGGACATGTGATAGTTGATAACGCTACTGCCCAGATAGGCGAGGTTGGCATTGTTGAACTTGGGGTTCTCATCGACGGAGGGGTCGACAAGGGCGCGGGCCAACGTATGAATAGGAAACTTCTCTGTAAGGCCGAGACGAGCGTGGAGAGCATGTAGCTTGGCCGACTTGAGAGCAGCTTCAATAGGCGGCGAAGGGTACGGGCTTGTAGCATCGGGAGAAACGCCGTCGGGGTTAGTACCAATGATCGGGCGAACGTCCTCGAACGACGGCAGAGAAGAGGCAGAGGGGGGGGAGGGGGTGATAGTCTCGATGGTTTCGGGGACAGAGTCGGGAGCAGTAGTTGTTGACTGGAAACGAACAAACTGGGCCACAGCAGTCGATACTCTCGATCTAACAGCAGCTCCGGGGGTAGCAGCAGCCAATTGGCCTACCAGCTGCTGGACTCTTAACCGCTTCATCATTTTGCTTTTCGAGAGGGTGCCACAACTCGGACGGGGCCGGGGATCGGCAGGGCAAGAGTCAATATAGACTAGCAGAAGAAGAAAAAAAGAATTAGACCGGCCAGTACGCCCTCGATCTGGCCGTCAACGTTCACAATGAGATATAAGAGACAAAAGTGCGGGAGTCGTCCCTCTCACACAAGTCAACAAAGCCAACAAAATAACTGGCTAAAGATTGGAAGAAACTTCTATCGTGAAGGCGCCGTCGTTCAACGAGGCTTCCTTCAAACTCTATTGGACCAGAAAAAAGTTTCTCTGCTCCATATGGTAGTTGCTGCTACGCTTCGCTGCTAACAAAACTAACTGGAGCCGCTTTTTTCCTAAACAAGTCGTGTGAGATTTTATTGGCCTTTTTTGACTACTGAGCCCACCAAGGCTACGGAAAAAGACAGGGTCCACAAATCGGTATGCTGTGTGGGACCATAGATTCAGCCGACGTATATCCGCCCTGGCCATTCAAAGACATCGCCAATCAGCTGACAGGCCGGCTTCCTACGGCGACCCTCATAACCTACTACTAGAGAACTAGAAGAGCTAAGAGCAAAGATAGTGGTCCCTCGTTCCGAATCCCGACTATCTCACCCACTCCGCGCTAGTCTTCATATAAATCTACAGTCATGGTAAGTTGTTAATTCAATGCCCAATCAATTTAATGCTAACTCATTTGTAGGGCGGTGGTGGAAAAGTCCCGTGAGTCTCTCGACATCCCAACGACACATATACAAAAACGGAACAAATGCCTCAATAGCTCTTAGTCTTTCGGCAATCCGGCGCCATTTATCTGCAAAGATGTGCTGAAGCTAACATATCTCATCTTCGACCTTAGCTACCCAAAGCACGTCTGGTCGCCTGCCGGCGGCTGGTACTGCCAACCTGCTAACTGGAAGCAAAACACGGCCATCATGGGTCTAGTCATGTTCGGTATCACCGCCGTTGCCTGGACCGCCAGTGCCGAGCTCGAAGTGCGCTACAAGAAGCCCGAGCCAGGTCGTTTCTACCCCAGCAGATAGTGAGTTTTAGACTCTAAAAGAGAATATGTAGCTGTTTGCACATACACATGCTAATACAGGTTTAGTTGGTCGAGACAATTGAGAGAATGGGATGCCGAGGACAGAGCAGCAGCCGTGGCTGCTGCGGCTGCAGAGAAGAAGTCATAAATCATCCCTCGGTGTTTGTATACAAGCGTATAGCTTGTGTTGTATCTAGCGAAGCGACAGAACCACCCTCCGCATAAGCATGCGAGGCAGCCCATATCACCAGTGTACAGAATATATAAAGAATCCAGACTCTGCCGAGGCGCTATCTGCCCAGCATATATATCCATAATCACACATGTATCCATGAAGTTAGTAGTAGTTTGCGTTCGAATTATGGTCCCACTGCTCCGTCGTATAAATGCGGTATTTCGACAACATTGGAACCATAGATCTCACAAATAACGCCACCATAAGACGCCATCATAAAATTAGACCTGTTGGTCATCTCAATGGACCGATCCAATCGTGAATATCACATGTTAGCAGCTGCTTCAATACCGGCCAACGGAGCTTTATATATGCAGCTGCCAACCAGCTCTGACAGCTCCTGGCAGTCTTTGACAGTTGTCGAGTAGCACAACCAACAACCGCGAATCTTGCTGTCCCATCGCCTATATGACCTACTTAAAAGCGATAGTTTAGCCTTCAATGTATCTCTAGCTAAAGCCATTGGGCCTCAAATCCGCGCTTTTGCTACTCACCCAGCCCTTTCCCAGCCTGCTGAGGTCTTGAACCCCATCTTGTGCCTCCTCAAACCCCCCACCTATCCGCCATGTCGCCTCTTCTCGCCCAGACTCGCCGCACCGTTTCGCAGCAACTACATGCATCCGCCCGACGCCATGCCTCGACAAGCACCGCATCCATCAGCGGCTTCAGCTTCAAATTCTCTGCCTATGCGACCGGTATAGCTATCTTTGGTACCGGCGCCTACCTATACGGCACCGACAGTCGCGCCTCAGTGCACCGCTACGTCGTGCCGCCCATGCTCCGCACCATTTTCCCAGACGCCGAAGACGCCCACCACGCCGGTACCGCTGCTCTCCAGACACTCTATTCGCTGGGTTTACATCCGCGCGAACGCACGCTAGACACCGCAGAACTGGCTACTACTGTCTTCGGTTCGCGACTATCGAACCCTGTTGGTATCAGTGCCGGTCTTGACAAACACGCAGATATCCCCGATGTTTTATTCGATCTAGGTGCGGGTGTCGTTGAGGTCGGTGGTTGTACGCCTCTAGCTCAGTCTGGAAACGACCGACCACGTCTCTTCCGCATCCCCGTGCTCGAGGGCATGGTCAACCGCTACGGCCTCAACTCACACGGCGCCGACGCCATGGCTCGGAAGCTTCGCGAACGCGTGCTTCTCTATGCCCTATCAAATGGATACACCGAAGACGAAGTGCTAAACGGCGAGGCGGGTGTTCCCGTCGGTAGTCTGCGGGACGGCAAGATGCTGCTTGTCCAGGTGGCCAAGAACAAGGTTACCGATCAGACGGATGTCGAGGCGGTGGCCCGCGACTACACATACTGCGTTAAGCGTTTAGCGCCCTATGCCGACGTCCTCGTCGTCAATGTCAGCAGCCCCAACACTCCCGGTCTCCGTGATCTACAGGCCGTCGAGCCACTGACTCGGTTGCTAACCGCAGTCGTCGACGAAGCTTCCAAGACCTCACGCAAGACTCGCCCCAAGGTCATGGTCAAGGTGTCGCCTGACGAGGACGAGGTTTCGCAGATGGAAGGCATTGTACAGGCCGTGTCTCTGAGCGGAGTCGACGGTGTTATCGTCGGTAACACTACTAGCCGTCGGACAGGCATCGTGCCGCAGGGCGTCCTAATGACAGGCCGTGAACAACGTGCGCTACAAGAGACCGGCGGCTACTCTGGACCTGAGATGTTCCCGCGCACGCTAGAGCTGATTCGTCGCTACCGCAAGCTGTTTGACGAGGAAGCTACTAGCAGCAAGAAGGACAGATTGCCACTATTTGCTACTGGAGGCATCACTAACGGCAAGCAGGCACTGGATGTCCTCAATGCAGGTGCTAGCGTTGCTATGATCTACACGACTATGGTGTATAACGGCGCTGGTACTGTTAGTCAGATCAAGAAGGAGATGAAGGCTGAGATCAATAAGTAAAGCATGTTTTAGAGAGTCATTAGAACAAAAGCAAAGGAACCTGAAATGAAATCCGGTCAAGCTAAAGGATTTGTGTGATTTGCGGCGCTTCATGGCCTAAAAGTCACTCCATTTTGACTAAAATGTATGAGTTTGTACCAAAATACTAAAAAAGAGAATCCACCAACCCCAATATCAATGTCTCTCCCATCCAATTCAACATGCGCCTATTGATAAAATAATCAAATCAAAACTCAGATACCCCATCATTGCTAATATATTAGGACATAAAAAAATTTTTAAAAAAAAGGAAACATTAGTTCTGTCCATAGCCATGGCAGTTATGAGTGTGCGTGTGTGTGTGATATGATCTTGTAATCATATGATGTTGTGCCATTTAGGTAAAATGGTCGCCCTCTCCAAGCTTGTTGGGGATGATTCCCTTGCGCAACTTCTTGCGGTACTGTTCGTGCTTGAAGGCGTTGTACTTCTGTTCCCGTAACTTCTTCTTGCGTTCGTAGACGGCACGGATACAGGCGCGGACCTGTTCTTTGCCCTCGTTATAGTTTGCCTGGGCTAGATCAGCGACTTTGTCAACCTGTTCCGGTGTGTATACAAAGTTCCACGTGCTCAGGTAATCCGTAGTCCGAGGGTCAACACCAGGCACTTTGTCATTGGGTAGCAATGGCAGATATATAACGGCTAGACCAGAGGAAGGCGACAACAGGTCTTCACTCGTAAAGTCTGTGACGGCCTTTGATGGCGGAAGGTCGTAGGAACTGTCCATCTTTTCTTCTACCGTTTTTCCGATCCAGACCGTGCAATATCCTAGGCCATGTTCCTTGGGACTCGCACCTGGTTCTGATATACTCTTGCGCGAAGCATCATCATTTTTTGCTTTGCTTATCTTGGAATCAGCCGCTGTGCTTGTGTCTTTCGATGCTTCCTGAATCTTCTTTCCAGCTTCCTCGGATGAGACACCCTTAGGCCAGCCAATTCCTACAGGCCAGCCACGGATCTTGCGTTGGCGAGCGTATCCATCCGTCACAGCAAGCCAGTTGTCGTTCTTAATGTCGGCTGAGTTGTCAAAAGCGATGATGACCTCGACGTCTCGTCCTGGGCGTAGAAGAGGATAGACGGGGAGGTTGTTCGACATTCCGGCATCCATCAACTGAATGTATTCGTCATCCAAGACGCTGTCTGGTGCCGTCTTCGGTAGTTTTCCGTGCATCCCGTAGGCGAAGTTTGGCAGTGTAGCAGGCTCAATAGGGTGTACCTTGCTCAGGTCAGCACTCCGGCCAGTGATTAACTCGTCAAAGGGTGTGAAGCCACTTAAACTACGCACTAAAGGTTTGATCTCATTATAGTAATGATTGAGCGTTGCGCAGAATGCGCTGCCAAATATGCCCATGAGCAGCGGCATCCGGATCTCGGGAAGATGGAATCCGTCCTCTTGTGCCACGTCATTTCCGTTCTTGAACTTGCGGCCAAGAGCCCATGTGGGAATCCCAGCAGATAATTCTTCGCAGAAGAACTCGTATGGTGTGATCTCAAACCACTGGAACCAGGACTCCCTTTGAGCAATACTCTTCTCGAGCTCGGTAGATTGTCTATTCTCGACGCCATCTAGCTTGGGGATCTCGTGACGAACAGCAGTATATATGGGCATTGGAGCCTGGCCATAACGAATATATTTTTGCTGGTTAGATAGCTTGAAGTTGTCCTGTTCAATGCCAAGATGGCCTCTAGGAACAAGCAAACGAGAAGACAGGAGGATACCATAGATATCGACAAGACCAATCTGGGCGTTGGTATCACCCTTGAGCTTTTCTACCATACCTTCAAGTAAGAACTTGTTAGTGGGTGCTGAGCTCATGGCATCCAGGGCGACAGGGGGGTAGGCAATATGCACGCCAAGTCTATCTTTCAGGTGGTCTAATACTTTAGTCACCTTGCCACAAGATAACGTTGAGTTATATATAGACTGTAGCCAACAAGATCCACTAACGCCGGCAGTGTAAGTGACGCAGTCAAGAAGACCATCTTGCTCGGCAGCGAGCAAAGATCCGGCACCAGCTACAAGAGCTCTCAAACCACCTCCAGATCCACAGAGAGCGACAGTAGGCACATCATCAGGGTTGACGTTTGCCTCCTCGAGATCTAGATACCGTGCTAGAGCGACAGCTGCCATCTTGCGCCGTCTCGAAAGAAACTCCTTCTCTTCTTCACACAAGTCGTTAGACACGCGTACTTTGGCGGCATATCTTATTTCGGGGTTGGCGATGGGATCATGAGCTTCTTGCCATATCTGGTCAGCTAATGAGCCTGGGGCCATTGATAGTTCACGTTGTAGTTTGCGTAGATATGCAGGTACTAAACGGGACCATTCTGGTAGTATCAAGTCGACAATCTTATCAGATACTGAAGCCCACTCGATATCCATAGAGTTAGAGAAGCCTTCGAACTTGATCGCAAAGTTGGTCCATGCTGTGTCCAATGGCAGTTCTGGTAACCCTGATGCTGGCGATGGAAACCCAGGAGATGGCGTTGTTGACGAGACCAATCTCGAGCGAGAGGTAAGCTTTAGCTGGTTAAACTCGTCTGAAGGATAGAGCCACCAAATAAAAAGTAGCGATGATAGTAAGATTGCTGATTTGGAGTTTTTCTTGTGAGGCGCCACTTCAACCACAGGTCTCTTAGACGATGTAAACAGTTCACGGTAGAAGGACCCTGGAAGTGGCCGACCACCTCGCCGGCAGGTGTTACCACATGGTCTATGACCTCTGGAGAGGCGGCAGGTTTGTGGCAGTCTTGTGGTCTGATAGGCTCTTCGAGCGAACGATGAAACCCGCGGCATTGTTTATGGCGGGTTTTACTGTTTGTGCGATGGATGCTTGCAGCTAGATTTTTGGTCGGTTTGCTTCAGGGACCTGTGACTTCTAAGATGTGAAGCAACACATGTGATGGGGGGNNGGGTGATTGATAGGTCGGAAGTTGTGGCACAAGTGTCTAAGACGAGATGAAAAAAAATGAAGAATTAAAAGAAAAGAAAATTGTCAAGGGCTAATGAGATAGTGAAGAAAAGCAGATAGTAGTGGCAAATCTCTGGTTCGTGGAGACTGGGAATGAGACCAGAATAAAGCGTTTTCAATGAGGCTATCCGAGGCATGGAATGTTGAGCTCAATAGCTTTGTTGTCAGTCCATCACACTGGCCAACTCATTCGATGTTGTTGAGGCCATTGAGCGCTATAACTTGTTGATAAGTCGTCCCACCCAGTCTGATCTGAAAATAGACCATGTCTGTTAAGGAGTACTTTAGTTTACACTATAATTAGGCGGTGAGAATTGTACCTCAGTATTCCGGTTCATGACATGGCCAGGAACGGCAGGCATGGTCGCCAACGCCATCACATGATTGGCTCTAGTCAGCTGCAATTCACAGCCTACCCGAGTCTTCGGTTCAGTACTAACGAAAGGTTAATAAAAGACCGAGAGGCTCGCTACATGTTGTATATTGACAGCTCAACTCACAGGAGGATTGTGTCGATAATTGACAAGAATGATGGCTCTAAGAGAGTGAAAGGGTTGAATATAGCAATTTGCCTCGTCATTGCAACATTGCAAGTGCGACCTCTGAACGCTGTATAGCAAAACTTCATAACCTCTATCTAGAGATATCAGATCTATTCGATGTGATGATATGATGGGTCATACTCCCGTTTGTATACCTACTCTTGATTATTATATGACTATGTAAAGACTCAAAGTCACAACGTCATTTTGTGACCTCCTTCTAATCTTGTTACAACGTTATGCAGAATCGCCTATCCCCAACGTTAGGGTTTATCGATAACCCCGATCATGGCCGATCATACTTGACAAAAAGGTCGATAATGTTCGATCAATAACCATGTGTTAGTCCAACGCGTACATAAAGCATGCAATATAGACAATCAACACCCGACATGGTATTGGATACCGAAGGGCCTTGGTAGTAGCGCTGTATACAACCTATGAGCTATCATATCTGTATACGTGATGTTGGGAAATATCTACTTGATATTGTTGTCTTGGTGAGTTTCTGCGCTGTTGCGTCTTTTCTATCTACAGATAACTGCTTCAATAAGATCAGATTGGGGGTTCCCATACTTAGGACAAGTGAGTAAGTCAAAGGGTTCTTTTGATAAACAAAAAAGGAGTACATTCTAATGACAAGGCTGACAAAGTATGTGATAAAACACATTTAAAAAAATATGTTAGAGCGCGTGCCCACTATACAAGATGCCCTGCATACGACGGAAAAGCTTAGATCACCACACCAGATAGAAGAGATGAAAGAAGGGGTGTTGAGCGAAATTCATATTTCGACTAAATGGTGGCTAGAATCTGAATTAGGGTTTCGCATATCGGTGATCTGCGATGCCAATTTTGAAGCAGACCTGCTCAGTCTGACATATGGTGGTATTTATTATCTTGTCCAGGACTGATCGGTCATAATGATATATTGAAGTGTCTCCGAAGTTCTCATCTATGTTCTAAATACGCAGAACAAACAGACTAACCAGGGCTACACAGCGAGACATGTGCATAGACTTCTTAGTATACTGTGTTTTGCTGCATAAAGCTGGTGGTAGTATATATATGTGTATATGCGAAAGTTTTGTATGCTAGCAAATAAGCACGAGCACACGAAGTATATTTGTATGTTAGTACAGATAGCTGTATAACAAAGAAAATCGGTAAATTGCGCATGGCTAATGAGTGATATTTAATTTATGTGCATCCATTGTCTAGACTGTGCGTGCACATAATTTAATGTACTAATAGTGGCATGTATGCAAATGGATCGCCAGGGAGCAATGTGTTATATTCTGCTATACAGATATATAGATACTTATACATAGGTATGTGCTAAGTATGTACCTGTATATCTGTACTGATAAAGGTATAAAACTTGTAATCTAAAATACGATACTATGCATCCTGTAAGGTTCGTATATTTAAGGAAGCGTCAAATAACAGCTATTGTTCACGGTGGATTCGTGTATGAACACCTTTCGAGGCGCTACGAGTGGAGAATGGGCGCTGCAACCTTTATTGGATGCAGCACATCAACGCCCGGAGGCAAATTTTGATTCAATTGGAAGACTTTGAGGGACAATTACGTTGATATAGACTCATATTGGGTGGCTAGGTGGCTCTGACAGCTCGTATATGCCTAATAGAGCAGGTTATAATGTGGTAATATGGCATGGCATGGTATGCACATAGAACGCAACTATGAAGACAATATCAGCGGCGATGCATGATAACTTCGTATGTAACTAAAAACGATTCTGTGGTTATATTCTTCTTAAGGCGCTCCGTGAAGGACACGACCGAAACAATTATTGGCTGGTCGTTACTTAGGGTTTGGTAAAGCTTCCTCTGAGCTTCAAAATTGGTCAACTTGCTCTAAAACTGGTCTTACAACTAGCTGTAATTATTAGCACTAGATCTAGGATGTGGATGGTCACTGCCCCTTATATTATTAGCCAGGGTCCAAACCAAACAAATCCCAAGCCAGTTTCGAGCTCTGGAACCCCTGGCTATAGTGACGGGTCCACGCTATCTCTCTTTGGAGACTAGTTCAAGAACATATCCCCCCTTTTTTCTTCTTCTCGGAAGCTACAAGACTGCAGAACCGGCCATGTAGGCTGTATGATACTGACTTGCTGCAGAAGAAAAGGTGGAAGAAGGTCCTCACGGCCTCAAGATCAAGACCTTTCAAGGGACCATCGCAAGGAGAGCCATCCCCCAACGGCAATCCCAAGTGCCCAGAAGCCTGGACCACCCTAGTCACACCCCCGAAAGTGCCAATTTCACCAGATAGCAGTGCATACTGTATACACATATATAGCGAAGGGAAGGGAGAAGATTGCACCGTGAACCGTATAACGGGAGCACTGCATGTAGTGCGACCTGCAGCCGTCGAGAGGGCACTTGGGACTTGAAGGGCAACGCTAAACAGTAGGCTTGGGCTTAAGCTTGTCTGGCGATAGATAGAGTCAGTCCAGAGTAGGAGGTGGAGCGGTTGGAGACGAAGAGGAGATACTAGGTGAGAGAGAAAGAGGAGATGAGAGCTTGCCGTGGATATGGCCTCACCCGTAACAATAAAGACACCGTTGACCTAGGAACAAGCAGATGCAGCGACTTAGAATTCGGTGATTGGATAACAAGCTCTCTCTGGCTCTCTGGAACAGACTTTGTGGATATCTGGTGTTGACAGTTAGTTCCTCCTTTGGTCCCTGGTAAATGCTCCCTATACTGGCGAGCTATCAAATAGAATCCAATGTTACCAAGCCTGTAAGTCTTGTAGGCCTTGTAGTTCTACAGAGGGCTAGAGGGCTGCAGATAACAGAGCCTTCAGAGGCTGTAGCCAGTGAATAAATGCTACGACAGCGCGTTAGCCCCCCTTCTAGCCAGATCCTTCTTCCTGGCTCAGTAGCCTTGGAGGTAGGTTTGGGCCGCCTGTTTGGACCTATGTACCATCGTTGCTATGCCCATTCCAATTACAATTTTCATTCTCATTTCTGCTTGGGGGTTCTCTTTACGTCTTTGTCCGGCCTTGATATCATCAAACCTTCTTTCTTTCCTTCCTCTTCCCTTTCTTCTTCCATTGTGCTTCTTGCCAGTCCCTTCTCACATTTTTTTTTCTTCTTTTCGTCGTCGGTGTTTCTGCACTTAGCTCAGCACTTACACACAAGCTCTTTTAATATTATCTTCTTTTCCAAGTCTTGCTTCGCTCGTTAACCCAATTTTCCTTTCGGATTCTCTCGCTCGCTATATTTATTTATTTAAATTTTTACTCAACCCTTTCCACGCGACTTCTTTCCTTCGTTCTGTATTTCTGTGCCCTTTAGAAGACAGTCCGGCCTTTATCGTGGTAAGTAATGCTCCATCAGCACGAAGTAGAATACAAACATACTCCCAATAGAGTCATACAATTCCAGACCAGCATGCGCAGCAGCAGCAGTGATTCATCCGATATATATCCATCGACATGAATCAATTGGAACAGGAACAGGAACACACAAATGCAAACCCAGACTGGCCTGTGGTGCACCGAATTCAGCTTTGCGACGCGTGATCAGAGGCTGCAGCACAGCAGTGGAAAGCGCCATACAAAAAGTGCAGCAGCAGTTATTGAAGCTTCTGTTTATCATTGCTACTATTGCTGTAACTGTCAAATTTGCTTTTGCCTCTGCTGCAAGTTGGTAATACGGCCAGTCGCTGCTCTTTTTGGAACCAGAGACGCTGCAACTGCACTGCACCTTCCCCTTTTTCCTGCGGCATTCGAGTCGAGCGACCGCCGCACCAGCTGGAGTTCTCTTTGTTTCCACAACTTCGTCGCCTATTTCCCTTTTCCATAGCTGCTGCGCCTGGACGTTTTGTGTCAATGACAAGCTGCCCAAAATCCCAAACTGCGCACCCCATTCTAATAACACATCGCCGCGTTCTAGCTCATATTTTCTCGCCATATTTCAAACATCTATCTCTATCATCCAGATCACCCCCTCTTTAGAAATGGGTAAGTACTGATAATGTCTCAATTTCTGCCGTGGAAGGGACACCTCCTTCCACGTTTGCAGGACACTTCCTTCCCCTACCATATCGCGTCGTCTCGCCATAGAAAACAAAGCAATGTAAAGCAACACAGCCAACACGCCGGCAGTCCTGACGTGGATACGGAAGGCGCTTCGTTATGAGCACACGAAGAAACTGCAAAACCACAAATCGTAAACACGTGAACAGAAACATTGTGGGCTCCTTCCGTGATTGCTTGCGTAGAGACACATGTGTTTTGTTCAAAAGGCTCGCGCCTTTGTTTTCTTGTTTTGATCTGGTCGGCTCGCTTCTCTTTTGTTGTCATTATCATCGTGGCCATTTGATCTTTTTCTCGAACTTCCGTACCAAACGCCGACTTTGCCTGTATCTTCGCCTCCCACTTCTCAGAAATCATACCTATTAATATCGCATTGATTATGGATTCGATTGAGATCGCCACAGTTGCTCATGAGCCCGACTCTGCCCATGACAACTGTCCGACCGATATTGATATCCCGGACTCTGGCTCTGTTGACGGACACTCTCAGAAACATACCGACATGTCACGCGATGGTAGAAATGCCATTTCGATCAAGGAAGAAGGGGTGCTGTCCCAGGACGTGCTACGGGCTCAGAGCGAGGATAAAGACCTCAATGAGGCCACCCCACAATCGTCCGTCAAATCAAGCCAAGAGTCCGATCAAGATATACATTCAACTCGTGTTCCCAGTGGTTCTGCATCAGTTACCGACCTATCTCTCCGCGAGACTTCGACCTTTGGCGTTTCCGTGTGGTCTCCAACAGCACAGGGACTGCGTGTCCCCAGTGCAGCATATTCGGAGTTGATGACGGAAGCTGATAAACAGTCTATCATTGTCCACAAAAGTCTGCCACAACCGCATAACATTGCTTTGTTTACTAGCCTCAACGCACTAATGTCCACAATGTTTTGTGCAGACAATCCAAGCTAACATTTTCATTTCTTCTACCAGCTTCTCCATCCCCCGTTGCGGTTGCCGCCGCTCCCACTTCTCTGGATTCTCAGAATGTTGTCCGCCGCAAGCTAACCGGCTACGTCGGTTTTGCCAACCTTCCCAACCAATGGCACCGCAAGAGTGTCCGTAAGGGCTTCAACTTCAACGTCATGGTTGTTGGTAAGTAGTCCCCGATATAGACAGATAGATACACGACCATGAAATATAAATCTTTGCTAACTCGAACTTAGGCGAGTCTGGTCTGGGCAAGTCCACACTGGTTAACACCCTATTCAACACCTCTCTGTACCCTCCCAAGGAGGCCAAGGGTCCTAGCATGGATATCATCCCCAAGACTGTTACCATCCAGTCTATTAGTGCCGACATTGAGGAGGCCGGTGTTCGTCTTCGCCTAACCGTTGTTGACACACCCGGATTTGGCGACTTCGTTAACAACGATGAGTCGTGGCGTCCGATTGTCGAGAACATTGAGCAGCGATTCGATGCGTACCTCGATGCTGAGAACAAGGTTAATCGTATGAACATCGTCGACAACCGCATCCACGCTTGCGTTTTCTTCATCCACCCCACTGGCCACTCCCTCAAGCCTCTGGATATTGAAGTTATGCGCCGCCTGCACACTAAGGTCAACCTGATCCCCGTTATCGCCAAGGCTGATACCTTGACTGACGAGGAGATTCTTGCCTTCAAGTCTCGCGTAAGTTTTGAAATACTGAACCGCTATCCATGGTACCAAATTAACCGCTTTTATATAGATTCTGGCCGACATCAAGTACCATGGTATCCAGATCTTCGAGGGTCCCCGTTACGAGCTTGATGACGAGGAGACTATCGCTGAGAACAACGAGATCATGTCCAAGGTTCCATTTGCTGTTGTTGGTGCCACCAACGAAATCACCGTTGCTGATGGTCGCAAGGTCCGTGGTCGTCGCTACCCTTGGGGTGTCATCGAGGTTGATAACGAGGAGCACTGTGACTTCGTTAAGCTTCGCCAGATGCTGATTCGCACTCACATGGAGGAGCTCAAGGAGCACACCAACAACCTCCTGTACGAGAACTACCGTACTGATAAGCTTTTGGCTATGGGTGTATCTCAAGATCCTAGTGTCTTCAAGGAGGTTAACCCTGCTGTTAAGCAAGAGGAGGAGCGTGCTTTACACGAGCAAAAGCTAGCCAAGATGGAGGCCGAAATGAAGATGGTATTCCAGCAAAAGGTTTCGGAGAAAGAGAGCAAGCTCAAGCAATCCGAAGAAGAGCTTTACGCCCGTCATCGCGAGATGAAGGAGCAGCTAGAGCGCCAGAGAATGGAGTTAGAGGAGAAGAAGTCCCGTCTCGAAAGCGGACGGCCACTAGAGAAGGAAGGCAAGCGGAAGGGATTCTCTCTCCGTTAAGCTGTTTGCCTTTTATTAGCGAGTCTTCTAAGCGATACGATATCCTCCAAACATTACTCTACCTTCCTCCTTGGCAGCCCTCTTACCACGACCAAATGTCTTGCAGTACCGTCATGTCCGATACAATACCAGCCCGCCGCGGTTTTTTTTTTCTTTGTTCTTTTCTATTCACTGCCGCTCTCTACCACTCTTTCAATTCCATTGCTGTTTTTCTTATCTTCATGTTTATCTTGTCCTCTAAACACATTTCCTTCATTTTTTTTTTAATTATTGATTCCCTTTTTCTTACTACTTTCTGACATAATTGCACTATTGATGCCATCGCTGCTAAACGAAATGCTTCGAGAATACCAACCATGACCTAGACAAGGCTTTGAATGGGATGGGGGAGCAGGGTCTTATGTATATGGCGGTACTATGTCTCTATAGTCATTGATAATTAGTTGGACACTGGTCTTCCCACCATGCATAGGATGGGCTGAACATAATCTAGATTATTGGAGTGGAGGGGTTGGCTGGTTTGAGAAGCTTAAAAATGGAGTGAACGTATTCAATTGTTCTATATCTAATACGCTAGCTTGAAATTAGTAGAAGGGATGAAGTCCTTATGGAAGATACAGAAGTGGCCTCTTCATTTTTTTTTCCTAATATTCCCTTTTTTATTTCATTGTGCTCTATAGTTTCACTTAGGGCAGTATTGACTACTAAAGCTAAGGAAGGTTTGGCGCCAGGTGCATTCAAGTTTTTATCCTTTTGCTGTTGTCTTGTTTTCATTAGTTATGTGTACCTTTTGTCATCGTGTCTATCTTCGTCTTTATCAATCTATACCATGACCAAACCTATGCTGAGATTAAAAAAATTCAACACTTGTGAGTTGATCATATTTCGTAGAGAGAATGTCTTTGTCATACATGTATTGTACTATGTTAAGTATGTATGACTGCTAAGAACAACTGATACATTTTGTTTCAAGACTTTGATATATATGTATATGTGTGTGGTTTTGTTGGGATAAGTTCATGTATGTAAAAAAGGAAAACAAGACTATTTATTGTTAATTGTACAAGAAGGTTAGATGTCTTTGTGACATCTATATTTGATACATGCTGCTCTTATGCCCGAGGCAGCTAATTTCCTTTTTTTCTTTATTGATCCCATTGAGACAAGATTTGTCTACTGGCCATACATAATACACACAATAGATTTACACAACGCTCTCTCCTGATAGCTACTTCTCTCGCAAGGTTGACGAGTACTAGCTCGTTCTATATTTCTAGATATGATCATCACACACACTGTGACAACCAAACTAAGAAAGACACCTTGAGCTGTCTCGACTTCCATCACCTCGGCCATCATAACGAAAAAGAAGTATAAAGGAAAGAAAAGAAAGAAAGGAAATGTAAGAATACAAAGAACCCACTTGCTGCCACATCAAAAGCAAGTAGTTCATGATAGAAAGATAATGGCTCACTTGAACATTTTTTTTTAACTTCTACGCAAGTACCAATTGAAAGCTAACTGACTGAACTCATAAGGGAAGGGTGTAGGAACTTCGGAAAGACCCCGACGAGCTACAGGATGACGTAGGTAGATGGCGGCGCAGATGTTCTGGTTGACTTCGAGATAACGGGGAATGAAGGTGAAGGGAGCCAGATACTTGCGGGGTTGCCACGGGGTAGCATATGGCTTGCTGTGATCGACAGGATTCTTCTCGGCATCTTCCATGAGGCGTGAAAGAGTCTTTTGTTCGTCTAGAGTAAGATTGTTATTGCGAGATAATTGAACAGCGCGTTCCTGAAGCTTATGGCTGAGACGTTCGAAGGGATTGTATTTGGGGGTGAAGTAGGTGTGGGGAGCGACAGCCTGGCCGTTTTCATCCTTGGTGTTGGGAGATTCGACTTTTATGATTTCCAAGTCGCGGATCTTGAAGCGGCCGATAAGGCCGGATAGCTTCTTGACCATCTCGTCTTCTTCAGCGGAGTCCTTGGTGCGGCAGATGGCACGACGGGCTTCCTTCATGAATTCACGGAGCTCTTGCTTATCCTTGACGTTCAAGCTGGGATCTTTAGACTGGATGAGCTTGGCAGATGCAAGTAGGCGGCGGAGAATATACCATTCCTTTTTGTCAGAGATGGTCTGCTTCTGGGAATTGATAGCGGCCTCGAGAGGGGTGGCGTCGGCAGCGGAGCTCTTCTCGGTGGCGGCTTCGGGCTCTGCTGACTCTTGGGCTTCCTCTCCTTCTTCACCCTCTTCCTTGGGCGCAGGCTTGGACTTGGCATGCAGAGCAGCCTCGATCTTGCTCTTGGGCTTGCCGGTGGCGTACATGACCTTGTCGGGATCAACTTGGAACATGTCACCTGGGTTTAAGAGATAAGCGCCATAGCGCATCTAGTACATGTTAGTAAGCGTATACGAAGTAACATATGCTTACAATGTGGTGGTAGATCTTACCTTTTTGCCGTTGACCTTGACACCACCGTGAATGCAGAACTGGCGAGCCTGGCGGGGACTGCTAGCGAACATGGCACGGAACATGGCAATGTCCAATCTCCGCTCCATGGGTGCGAAGGTCATGTGCATGTAGGGAGTCATCTTCTTGATCGACTGGGCCAACAGAGCACCCGGACGATCACGAGTCAAACGTGACCGTAAAAAGGCGCTGGGCCACACAAGTCTGTTGTTCCGAGCCATCTCAGCCTCCTGATCTTCCTTCGCTAGCCGGATCTGCTCGATCTTGGAGAAGTTCAAGGCCGTGACGGTTGAGCGCGCATTCGGGTCTTTGGGATCGATTTCTCGGCCGGAACCACGACCAGCTGCCTGTTCGGAACCATCGTAGGCGGCGAGATACTCTGGTGGCATCTCAATGGCACTCCGAAGACGACGGCTGAATAGACGAGTCCACCGCTTTTCACCAATGTGTTCACCATGGTAGGCTCTTAATGACTGCTTGGCTTGCCATTTTTGCTGGAAGAAGGTCTTGTTCGCACGAGGGATGGTGGCCGAGTATTTCGAAAGGTTGTACAGGTTGAACTTGTTCCACGACTGGCGAAGTTTCTGTTTCTATAAGGGGAGACGACTAGGTTAGTATACAGCAAAGAAAGAAGAATTGAGCAGTATATTCTTTGCCATTATATATTTAGAGCACAATAACTCAATATACGGCCGTCTATGGAGGGAAAAAGGTAAGCCGTACCTGGTTCGCGATCAGATAGCGTTTGACTGCCGCTCTCATATTGTCAGATTGGCCCGCAAACCGGCGGCAACTCAGGGACTAAATAAGCCAATTGACTAGAGAAAAGGGAGGAGATATCGGGCCGGAGACTCGCGGGCACTGAGAAGGGATTATTCTAGACAGCCTCGTAGTCAATGATCGTCAGATCCGTTGGTTTCGTGGAGTTCGGATGAGCTAATAGTAGCGAATTGGTTGGTTAGTATGCACGGCTGACTGAGCTAAACCCTAACTTCCGGTCCTACTGTACAAAATATTTTTTACTTTCTGTGAGCTATAGAGAGTATAATGTGGGCTTGATTTTTAGCTACGATTGCACCTGTGAGCAAGTGGCGGTCACTAGCTAGCGCCGAAGGGCCTTTCAAGGAAGGCGGTGAGGGCGCAATGGGACCAAAAAATTTTGGCTTTTTTTTTTCTGAAGCGGCAGAATATTTGGGAAGTCGCGCTAACAGAGCTACTAGCATTTTTCTTACCAGATCTAGAAATTTGGCTCCAGATTTCAAGATCTAATATATATATTTTTTTCTTTTGGCTACGATTTGCTCTTCTTGATTCTTTGCCATCAACAACTCTCAGATTACCTCGACTTCCATCCTTCTTTTGCTATCATCATCTAGTTAGAGGTCTTTTTGCCATCTCAAAATTTACATAGTAAGTTCATCTTTATTCATCCTTGCCGCTGACTCTTACCCCGCCACCTTTTGTCGCAACGACTAGGAAAAAAGAAAAAGTACTGCCAGGGTCAGAAAAAAGTTCTCTATCTTGCTCGCCCATCGGTTACAAAATCCAGATTCAGGAACATAACTTCTCATATTTCATCCCTCGCAAAGTCATCCCTTTTCAATTCTAACCATCTCAGCTATTAGACAATCATCGCCATGTCTACAGAGGAGAAGACTATCGTTCCCGCCGTCGAGGCTGTTGAACATCCTGCCGAGGCTACCCCTACTGAGGCTGCTGCCACCGAGTCTGCTGCCATCGAGACTGCCACCGCCGAGGCCGTTGAATCTACTGAGACTTCCGCTACCGAGAAGCCTACTATTCTAAAGACTACTGCTTCAGTCAACGAGGACCACAGCAAGAACAACAAGTTCGACCCCAGTGTCCTGCCCGAGACCGACAACGCTGAGGAGATCCGCGCCCAGGTCAGTTTCAATCCAAACTCCGTCTAGATGTTTTCGCATTCTATGAAAAGTATACGTAGCTAACAAGAACCCCCGCCCCTTCTTCCAAATAGGTCGAATATTACTTCAGTAACTTCAACCTTCCCCGCGACAAGTTCCTATGGGAGACCACTGGTGGCCCCGAGAACAAGCCTGTCTCCCTGAAGACTCTGCACACCTTCAAGCGCATGCGTCGCTTCCAGCCATACACCGCCGTTGTCGCTGCCATAAAGGACAGCGCTACCCTGGCCATCGAGGGCGCCGAAGGCGAGGAGGTCATCCGTCGCAAGGAGGCCTATGTTCCCATCTCGGTTGAGCGCCGTGCCAAGATTGAGGCTTCTACTGTTTACGCCAAGGGATTCGGAGACGAGCACCCTGACTCACAGTTCGAGATCGAGAAGTTCTTCTCGCAGTTTGGCACCGTCAACGGCGTGACGCTGCGTCGTACCCCCGAGAAACTCTTCAAGGGTTCCGTCTTTGTCGAGTTCGCCACTGAGCAGATCGCCCAGTCCTTCCTGGAGAAGAAGCCTCAGTGGAAGGAGAACGACTTGAAGATCATGTCCAAGAAGGCCTACGTCGAGGAGAAGAATGAGTTGATCCGCACCGGCCAGATGAAGCCTGGTAACTCTGCCAAGCCCTTCTTTGAGGGTCGTGGTGGCGAGAAGAACAACCGCGGTGGTAAGGGCGGCCGTGGTGGCCGTGGTGGTAACAAGAACTTCAAGGGTGACTCCAACGACTGGAAGTCTCGCCGTGAGCACGACCGCAAGGGTGGTTTCCGTGGCCGCGGTGGCCGTGGTGGTCGCGGCGGTCGTGGTGGTCGTGATAACCGTGATCGTGGCCAGAAGCCTGAGACCCGTGATAACGGCAAGGGCCCCAACACTAATGAGTAAGTGTACAATATCATCTCAAGTATATCACAGTATAAACAGCAACATGTTAACTAACCTCGCCTTTTCACTTTCTAGTGTCACTAAGCCTAGCATCCAGGCCACTAACGCGAACGGCGAGCCTGTTAGCAACAAGCGCTCTCGCGACGATGATGCCAGCGAGGCTCCTCCTGCTAAGAAGGTTGAGGTTGCTGCTTAAATGCCCATGAGCAGTAAATCTTTCTTGTTCTTTGTTTTCTCTTCCTTTTTTGCCTTTGTTGTCTCTACACATCCATATACCTCGCATCGTTTCTTTTTTTCTCTTCTCAAACTTTGCTCACATAAAAAACAACTCTACCTTCTTATACGTACCATCTCAATTTCTGAGCTTCCAAGAAACCAAAAGCCGACTTAAAACTTATACGAGGCAAAATGGAGGATATGATGATGACAAGCGAGAGAATTATGTTCAAGGCAATTGTTTGTTGTGAAAGAAAAACAAACATTAACTAGAAGAGAACGAGAAAATTTACTTTAAACAAAAAAGAAGAAGATGGAGAAGAAAAAAAGTCGTCTATTTGGACGTAAGAAACTCTTCTGACCATTTCAACCTACACTCATTTTTTTTTCATGGGAAATTGGCGTTCTTGCAACTGGCTTTTTCGATTGGGTTTCTTTTCTGCCTTGTTTCATTTCACAATTTGTTCAAATGGCGGCGTATCTGTTATCTATTATCCTTGCATTTAGGGGTTATACCTCAATCACTACAATGACATGCCTTTTTTATATTCAAGTCTTATTTGTTTAATATTTCAGTGAATATATGCCACTTGTTCAAGTTGATCTGCATGTACTAGAAGGACGTGATCTTGTAATATTTAGGTCTTATATAACTATTCAGAAATAGGGTTAATATGACACAAAGGGTTATAGAATGCAAATCAAAGGAAAATCGATGGAATTTTAGAAGTGGCCACACATGGCTTTAGCCAAATATTTTGAGTGATCGACTTCGACCTTTTTGATTTTGGTACGACCCAAAGCGCTTAACTTTCGATCAAATAAGAGTCTAGACACAACCCTAGACCCTTTATAATTAGACGATGATAGACGATAAGATACTACATGTACAATCCGCAACGGTCTTTATTTTCAAATACTTTTCTGAAACATTTCTCTTGGTATGTGTCGGGATTGGAATATTATCGGGGATAAGTGTACAAGTAAAGTCTAATTCTTGGCATATATCGGGGATAAATAAAATCGGGTATAAATGTACAAGTACGTATGTAGATGTATGGGGGAAAATTCTCGGAGAAGGTTCTAACACAGCCAAGTATCTGTATTTTGTAGAAGTTGATTATACGTCAGATGTCACATCAAGATCAAGGGAGAAAAGAAACAACCAAGAAGAGAAAAACGCCGTGATTTCCCATGGAAGTTTCCTAGCGGCAAGACGTTGAGCCGAATACACTCAAGCTTCACAGGATCGAAGCAGTTCATATCTGAGTATACAGCATGATGAGATTCTTGGAGGTTGACGCATGGTGTCTTATGTCGGGGGTAGTCTTGACAAGAACATCGAGTGTTCGGTTGTATATGAACGGCTAGAGCCAGCGGGTTTCAAGTATTGGCTGAACCGCTAGTGTTAACAATTAACCAATGATTAGCCATTTAAATGGGTTCGATTTTTGACATTTTGGCTAGGCGGAATTAGTATATAATTTTCTCATGCCGCTCGTCATGAACGGATAGATTTTCTCATGTTCGCATATCTAATCTGGCTATTTCTATCTTGGGTGACAAGAATCCCTACCTAATGGCACGGGTACGAAACATTGCGAACCGGACAATAGACAAGTGCGGGTATATACATTGTGATTCTTTGGCTCTCGAAAAATACCCGAATTGTACAATGGGAATATAGGATCTACGTGTATAGTTTGTATACATACATATATATGATAGGTCATTATACTATCTTGGCATACTTTTTTCCCGACTCCGAGGTCATCTGAATGTATCTATAGTTGCATATGTAGCACGATATACGGTCTAAATGCCCAAGACGTTATCAAGGAATGAAGCCGGGAGCTAACGATATTTCTTGAAATCCATGCAGAGAGAAAAAAAACCCGAGAGTGCACGATATTACAGACCTAATATAGAAAGGATAGCCGTATGAATAGATATGATAGGCTACCTGGCAAATGACGAAAAAATATGTTGATAGTGACAGTGATTTTGTATCCCAAGATAGATGTCGGAGTGTAAGGGCAAACGGAGAGTCCGTCACTCCGCTTGGAGAAGAAGGTCTCAATATTCCATGATATTGGCTATATCGCAATCGGACATCGTGCGACATTTTCGATGGATACCGAGTTGGCTGAATCCGTAGTTTATTGTTCTTCTTGGTAGGCTATTGTAGATATTGTAAGATGTTGCAAGACTACAACAATGTATAGTAAGTGGTTGTTAAATTCTGCATGTAAGACCGACCTTTTGAAGAAGAAAATAGACAGAAAGGGTGTGATATCAGTCGTCATCATCTGCTGACAGCTGCCTAGAGAAGGATCCACAAAGGACGTACATATACTGGAGATCCCACTTTTTCTTCTTTTTTCTTTCTTTTGTTTTCGATTAACTTAATCTGCATCTGTATGTATGTACCTGATCTGGCGACGATCACAAGAGCTAGTGCTGTATCCAATTAATACGCTCAAATTCTATAGCAATATTTGACTGATATAGAGTTTTGTTTCCAGCAAAAAACTCATGAAGAAGAATCAGACTCAACAGGTCATAAATTGTCTTGTTTGCCTAGTTCAACTGTAGATACATACATGTACTTTGGCCAGTAATTGTAGCGCTCAATGATGAGTAAAGGCTTGCACGCACTATCATCAGT
This sequence comes from Davidsoniella virescens, assembly GCA_001513805.1. Taxonomy (NCBI): domain Eukaryota; kingdom Fungi; phylum Ascomycota; class Sordariomycetes; order Microascales; family Ceratocystidaceae; genus Davidsoniella; species Davidsoniella virescens. The sequence continues at coordinate 126,572 of LJZU01000085.1, forward strand.
ATGATGTAGAGATAGGCTCCAGTACTTGTATCGACTAGATCAACATATGTAATTGAGATTCTTTTCTCCTTTGGCTTTCTTGATGTAGACTGCATGTACTCATAGCTGTACTAGAGGCGTTCAGGGGTGCAGACAGGGCGGTGCTTGAGGAAGGATTTGGAAGGGGACTGTTTCGAGGAGACTGTTCTGTGTTGGGTAAGTAGTAGGTAGGGAAGTAGAAAATGGAGGCGGGATTTGGTCTGAATGAAACGTTCTGTAATTTTGATTTGTCGGTCGCCGCCGAGGTACTCTCTAGTGACTGTAGACGAGCCATAAACCATGGAAGAATACGACGTTGAGTATCTGTTTGCATTAGCTTACGATCATGTTATATGTATGTATATATCTATACAGCTACTGGTTGACAGAAAGACAATAGATATTGTCTCCGTCATCTCTATCCGGGCTCTAGAATCCACTTATTTACCAAGAATTGAGGAGGGCGGTTGATGGCGCTAGAGTTTGAATTCCGTTCGACTGCAAGAGACAACACGGATGGCAGTACTCTGCTTGGTTGCATACTGGGCATGAGCTTCGAGAAATTTATGCGACCAAGCGTCTTGAATCCCGGATCCTGAGTATCAGGCCACCTGGCTGCGAAGAGAACGAAGATATATCCCTTCTATAATTCTTTCTGTGACTCTCAAGGCTATGCTGATAAGACAGATATTGGACTAACAGCGCTGATCGTGTATACAAGGATAACACCCTAGGCGTCTGGGAACCTCTCGCTAGCTGTTTAGCTTGACTTTAGCTGTACATGTATGTAGGAGGGCGCAATATAGAGAAGAAAAGTAGCATTACTGCCAGGGGAAACCAAAAGAGAGGAATAAAAAAGGAAAATATACTAACTTAGTGTGGAAACTTGGAGACCTGGCGAGAAAGAGGAAGGCTTAGAACAAGATTCCTTCTTGGGGTTGTAAGTAGCCGCAAAAAGAACAGTGATTTTTACAATCCCGCAGTATGTTGTTCTGAAGGTACCAGTTCTATTCTGGAATCGTGTACGAATACACAACAAACAACCATGGCTGTATATCAAGTTATCCATACTTCACCGTGAAGTGCTGAGGCTTGATAGGTAGGCTCTAGTGCTTGTCTTCAGCTGTCTTGTGTCCATGTAGAGTCGCAAAGAATTGGATTGGTCGGATATATGACCGCTTCTAGGTACTTGCATATGCGCGACTAGCCTTCACCGGGCCATCTGCCTATCTGCATTCATTATAGAGCAAGCACCTCAAACAACAACCACGACGAACACCTTGCTCGGTATTTTGCTATCTGATGTGCGCCGTGCCCCCTACGTCAACAATGACTGGTAGTCAGTAGCCAATAACATAACCCATCACAAAGAGTCAACATTGTCGGACGTAGGAATGAACCCCGCCATAGCCCTAGAAAAAATAGGATAATAGAAAAATAGATGTATACTGTATACAAGTGCTCGATCGGAGACGGAATCGCGGACTTCTCAACTTTATGCCTCCATGTTGCCATCGGCCTAACTAATGCCCTGGGACGATCCGTGGCAGTTACGCTAGCTCGTCGTGGGCTTGCCGACCCTTCCTTTTCTGCTTCTTTCTTTGGCTAGTCCTGGCTAGTTGCCGTTTTGAGTCATGTCTTTCGTGCTGTGTTATGCTCTTGCTGGAGAAAATCTTAATTCTTATAAATACAAACATACTAGCTGGGCCTTCTTTCCTTAGCTTGTCATACAACAGCTCCTTTTCATGTTCTTTCCCTCTATCGTCAACTTCCCTAGCTCTCCTGACTAAGCCATTCTTTAGCTTCCATCAAGATTATCATTGACGTTTTTGTCTTCTTTTATACTTGTATTCTTTCGCTTTGTTGTTAGTCTTGCTGTCTAGTTGCTAACTTCATTGCCTTTATTATCTTTCTTCGCAATATTGTATTGCGAATCCCCAAACCACTCTCACCTCTGTCCATATCTGGCTCAACATAGACCGCTGCGCTTCTACAAACCATACCATAAAACCTGTACCCATCGTTGACTACTCTGGAAGTGCTATCTTCTATCTTCGCGATCATGCCTTCGGCAGACGCCCAGCCTGTGTCTGAAAACAAGGAGGAGATCCCTATTCCCGGCCCCGTTGGCCTGCCCATTTTTGGCAACGTTGGCGAGTTCAGGGAAGGCGAGTTCCTCGAGAATCTCTACCGCTTGGTCGACATATATGGTAAGTTGGAGACCATAGAACTGTCTACAGCGTGCACAATTTTTAATGCTGTCAATAGGTCCCATTTTCAGGTTCAAGATCGGATCTTCTTCTAGAGTCGTCATCTCTTCGCGTGAGCTGCTCCATGAAGCCTGCGACGAGACTCGTTTCCACAAGTCGATCGGCGGCTCGCTGACGGTTAGTAAACTCTTCTGTTAGGTCATGAAGGCTGCCGTTTCTTTTCTTGTCTTGCTGTGCTGTTATAGTCTCGGGGACGAGAAATCGCACTGCCCCGTCATACCTAATCCGTCATATATGCGAGGTTCAAAAGTACTGACAATATCTGCAGCAAGTCCAAACCTTGGTACATGACGGCCTTTTCACTGTAAGCATCTCTAAATTTCACAACACAACTTCAGCCCCCTAAGACATTACTATACCCGAATAAACCAATGCCCATTAGATTAGTCACTGACCCAACTCTAGGCTTCCTACCAATCGGAAAGATGGGGTATTGCCCACCGTATCCTGATTCCGGCATTTGGTCCAGTGTCTATGCGCGGAATGTTCGACGAGATGCAGGATATTGCTACTCAGCTAGCCCTCAAATGGGCTCGTAACGGTTCATTCTCGTCTATCCATGTCACGGACGATTTCACCCGTTTGACTCTTGACACCCTAGCGCTTTGCTCCATGGACTTCCGCTTCAACTCGTACTATAGTGAAACCATGCACCCATTCATCAATGCCATGGGCGATTTCTTGGTTGAGTCTGGCAGGCGCAACACTCGTCTGGGCGTGGTACAGATGTTTCAGCGTGCTTCTGATAAGAAGTACCGGGAAGATATTGCCCTGATGGAGAGTACCGCCATGGATGTGATCAACTACCGCCGTGCCCACCCCACTAATCGCCGTGATTTGCTGACTGCCATGTTGGATGGCACCGACCCTAAGACTGGCAAGAAGATGGAAGACGACAGCATCGTCGACAACTTGATCACTTTCCTGATTGCCGGCCACGAGACGACTTCTGGTCTCCTGTCCTTTGCTTTCTACCGTATGCTCAAGAATCCTGAGACATACCAGAAGGCCCAGGCCGAAGTTGATGCTGTTATTGGCCGTGAACCCATCACTGTTGAGCACATCTATAAGCTGCCGTACATTGCCGCAGTTCTGCGTGAGACTTTGCGTATCGATTCCCCCATCTCTGGTTTCCCTCTTGAGGCCAAGGAGGAGACTCTGTTGGCCGGCAAGTACCGTGTCTATCCCAATGATCTCATCACCTGCTCACTCAAGGGCGTTCATACGGATCCTGCTATCTACCCCAATCCTAGAGAGTTCCGCCCCGAGCGCATGTTGGACGCCGAGTTTGAGAAGCGGATGAAAGAGTATCCCGACTGCTGGAAGCCTTTTGGCAATGGCATGCGCGCTTGTATTGGTCGCCCTTTTGCCTGGCAGGAGGCCCTTCTGTGCGTTGCCACGATGCTGCAGAACTTCAACTTTGTCATGGATGACCCGAGCTATATGCTACAGCTTAAGCACGCCTTGACCATCAAGCCTAAGGATTTCCATATTCGTGCTATCCTACGCCACGGCATGAACGCTACAGAGTTGGAGAGAAGATTGAACGGTGGCCGCATCGAGCCGACTCAGCGCGTGGCTCGCCGCACGGAGGATGAGGTGAACTTGAAGGGCAAGCCTATCAGTATCTACTATGGCTCAAACAGCGGTACCTGCGAGTCGATGGCTCACCGTCTAGCTGCCGACGCCAGCACTCACGGTTTCCGTGCCGTGACAGTTGATATTCTTGATGCTGCCAAGGAGAATCTACCGAAGAATCATCCTGTCGTGATCATCACTGCCTCGTATGAGGGCCAGCCCACTGACGATGCCGCTTCGTTTGTCACCTGGTTAGAGTCTCTGAAGGGTCAGGAGACTGATGGCGTCAATTACGCCGTCTATGCATGTGGCCATCGTGATTGGGTACAAACTTTCCACCGTATTCCCAAGCTTGTCGATTCGACTATCGAAGCCCGTGGCGGTAAGCGACTGGTGGAAATGGGCACTACTGATGCTGCTGATAGAGATATGTTTAGCGACTTCGAGATCTGGGAGGACACTGGTCTCTGGCCTGCTCTTGTCGAGAAGTATGGTGTCGAGGAGCAAACCGCTGAGAACCACAGCCTTAGCGTTTCTATCTCTCACCCTCGCCCGGAGAACCTTTACCAGGAAGTCAAGGAGAGTGTTGTCATCGAGAACAAGGAGGTCGCTGGCGGCGAAAGCCCTAAGAAACACATCGAAATCCAGCTTCCCGATGGTATCACTTACCAGGCCGGCGATTACTTATCTGTTCTGCCTCACAACCCCACTGAGACTGTTAGCCGTGCTATTCGCCGTTTCGGCCTTAACGCTGATGCCTACATCACCATCTCCGGCGAGACTCGCACTCACCTGCCTGTAGGCAAGGAACTTCCTATCCAGACAGTACTGAGTGCCTACGTTGAGTTGTCACAGCCCGCAACCAAGCGTAATATTCTTGCCCTGGCTAGCGCCACTAGCGTCAATGCCGACGCTACCGTACTGAAGGCCTTGACTACTGACGAGGCCTACGCAACTGAGATCACTCAGAAGCGTGTGTCTCTGCTTGATCTTCTCGAGGACTACCCCTCTGTGAACTTGCCCTTTGGTAGTTTCCTGGGCATGCTGTCTCCCATGCGTGTCAGACTCTACTCCATTTCGTCTTCACCGCTTCATCATGGTAACCGTGTTACGTTAACTTACTCTCTGCTTGATCAGCCCTCACGCTCAGGCCATGGACGCTACATTGGTACAACTACTAGCTATCTGTCGTCACTGACTGCTGGGGATCGTCTGCATGTTGCTGTGCGCCCTTCACCGGCTGCCTTCCATCTACCGGCTGACCCAGAGAATGTTCCGGTCATTATGATTTCGGCCGGTTCTGGAATTGCGCCGTTCCGTGGCTTTGTCCAGGAACGTGCCGTCATGATTGCCGCCGGCCGCAAGCTGGCACCTGCGCTGCTATACTTTGGCTGCAGATCACCCGATTACGACGATATCTATGCTGAAGAGCTGGCAGGCTGGGAAGCGGCTGGTGCCGTTACAGTCAAGCGTGCCTACTCGCGTGATACCGCCAAGAGCAATGGTAACAAATATGTGCAGCATCTGTTGTACGCGGACCGTGAAGAAGTCCTACAGCTGTGGCGCCAGGGCGCTAAGGGTTTCGTCTGTGGTAGCGGCCGCATGGGTAAAGCGGTTGAGGAGACGGGTATTCGGATTCTACTAGAGTCGGCGCTCTCGAAGGGCGAAGAGATTACAGAGGAGGAGGCGCGCCAGAAGTTTGCTGCTATGCGCAATGATCGTTATGCTACGGATGTCTTCGATTAAACGATATAAGTCGAGCTATCTCTAGTAGTTTAGTTGTGGTTTTTTTTCCTGCTTGGATTCATGATTTTGATGTTTTGTTCTTCCCTATTTGCTTGCATATACGAGTATATCAGTTTCTCGTATAAGATGTACTTGATCGTTTAACAAAATATATAGACAAATTTGACAATATTCCTTACTCACCCGAAAAGGGTATATTATCTTGTCTTGATGTATCACACTTTTGAATATCAGTATGGGACTTAGTTACAATTATGTGATACCTCTTACGTTATTTTTGATCACGCGGAAATATTCGCAAGAAGAAGACCTAGTGGAATGTTTTCCCCTAGACATAAAGTTAGAGAATGGTCACATATTCCAAGGTAGGGGGTCTTGATACTATATATGACATAATATGTAGTTGTATACAAGAGAATGACTTTGACCCGGTTCTTTGACGGGTATGAATTCTTCATTGTCTTTGGACTGCATTACACAAATCTTTGAGTAATATGTACAGATATCTATAATAACCCAAGCAGTGACATAACATCATCTCTAGTGCTATCTTTTGAGTCATGACTACGAATTGCCTTTTCATACCATTCCCATTCCAGACAGCCAGAACAAGACAGTCAGCATATTAGTTGATTCTGTATCGCCCTTCGAAATTGCCCATGAAAAACATATCACATCAGTTGCAATGGATGAATCGATATCATCAGTACTCATCCTTTTGGAGGCAAGCCTTATACTTGTTGTTCATGATCTGAAACAACTCTTCATAACAGACAGCTTCGATGCCACCCCAAAAACTTTACATGAATTTAGCAGCCTAGGTAATCAATATAGATCAAGGAAATTCTGAGTTGTTTTTCACTAACATAGAAAAATAGATGCTCGACATCTCCTAGACTATCTTCTTGGACTATTGAAAGACCATGCGTCTGCAGCTCTGCTCCCCTCAAACATACCTCAACTTTGCAAAGTGGTATTAAAGGACTTGAAAATGCTGTTCGATCTACATCATTTGACTTCAAGCAACTGATTGCACTCCTCAATGCTTTGATAACCAACAAGCCCAATATCGAAATCTGGCAGCATGTTTATAATGTTGTCATCGAATCTACACTGCAGTCATCTTTCAACACCAAATCACACTCTGTTATACACACTTCATCCTCTCACAGTGTTCAAAGTGTCACAAATTTGACAGAAACTCATAGTAGTGTGGGCCGTTCATTCAAACAAGAGTTGGGCCCTTTATATCTATCCTTGGATTTCTCTGGATGAATGATGAGCAGCTTGGATTCGACACAACTATTACCACTTCTGAGAATGGCCAGTAGTGCATTTCCATTGACTGCAACAATGAAGTTGAGCACTTGATTATTGACCACTGCATAACACATACATCAAGTGTAGTTGGTAAAGCAACATCTTGCTGGAAAGTCCACAGTACCGGCAATCTGAAAGAAATTTTTGTGGTCAAAGACTCATGGCAATACCTCTATCGTTTCGAAAAGGAGGAGTTGCTCCATATGGCATCTGATCATGACGTTATAAATACAGCCTGGTATTATCACCAGCAACTGTCAAGGTTAGCGGAAATGATGACAATGCCAGGGCAATATCCGGAACAATCTCATAATTAAAAAACAGCCTCAGAAATCAGGCAAACATACTCCTCAACGAAACTCTTCACTCCGCCATGCCATAAGCCAGGCTGATGACCCGGTTGGTGATGCTGGTGATAATATTCCCAACACTATTGGCGACGCTGCAGTGGCAATCCGGCTATTAACAGCTGACCAGCATTCATTTAAGCACGACCCTGAACCATTTTTCTGGGTCCTGTTCTGGATATGTGTTTACTTTGTAGGACCAGGCAAATCAACTCTGATGATCTGGACAAGATAAAGATAGGCACAGTTTTCCCAAACGAACAGTTCTTGAACACAATGAGAGATTGGTTCACAGATTACTATAAGCCTCTTCAGCCCTGTATGCTAGAGTTGTGTAAGGTGCTTTTTACACGCCTTCTGGCAAAGAGAGAAAAAGATGAGGAACTGTATGAATCGATGAGAACGGTGCTTCTCAATGCACAAGCTACATTGAGTATGCCATAGACAAATAAATTGACCCAGAGTTCAACTACATATCTTTGCATTGTATTTAATTTATTCTGTGTTATCAGACTTCTCATGTATAGGTCTTTCGTAGGGTAACGCTATAGTTAAACTATGTTACCTTTGTGGTTTTTACAAGCTTGCCCGCAAGTCTCCGAATAAGTTCGGGGGTGCTTTGTATATTTGCGTATCCACGAGTACCCTCTATCAAAGAGGACTCACGTCCAAGCTGACTGTCATGCTTTAAATGCTCATGACATTTGTCGAAGTCACCATCTTCGGCAGTTTGAATATAGACTTACTCAATTCTAGCGAGGCCATTGTAACTAGTTCTTATTAGACGTATCTCTTTTAGTCTTACCACTATTCCGTGTATTCTAGACATACAGGGCTGTGTATCTTAGGATACCGAGGTGCTACATAGCTATTAGAGCTCCATTTCCACCTTAATAAAATTGAATAAAAAATAAAATAAAAAAAAAGACATACAGATAGACAACCCCGCTTCTAGCCCCGAAGAACTAGTGGTCCATACCTCCACTATGAGCAGCAAAGACAGATACAAAAAAAAAAAAAAAAGAAATATGAGAACAGTGACATGAAAAACAGAAAATAGAAACAACAAAAACAAAACATATAACCACAGAGAAAAGTGAAAACATAAACATAAACATAAACACACCAAAAACCTCCTCAGTTGCTCTCCCCCTCCGTGTTAATTGTCTGGCCCTCTGGTA